>BSSO01006088.1:0-12366 GCA_030267885.1 Mesembryanthemum crystallinum
GAAATTGTTTGGGGAGGAAGAAGTGAATAGAGAGGGGGAGGAGGATAAAGATTTGTGAACAAAAAACTAGTTTTGGTAGAAACTAGGCCAAACTAGTCCTTTATTCCCAGAATAATCTATTATTAATACACAAGAGTTACATAGCTGAAACCAATGGAAAATATAAGGTAATAGTTGAGATTTTGAGAAGTTGAAGGTACTTGACATATGCTCTAAAAGTTTAGGATACTGATGAACATTCCCCAAGGTACTGGGAAAGAACATCCCCTAAAATTTGACCCTCCATGATTTGTGATCAACCTGCTATCTAAATGCATGGTATGTTATGGTCATTACAGTACACACAAAGATAAATTTTCTAAAACAATAAAAACTAGACATGATGATATGTGAAAAAGGTCATTAATGATTAACAAAAGTAAAAGTAGTAACGATTAGTATAAGGAGTGTGCAAAGAACTTGAGAGAGAAACATAGAGACTCAACATATTCTTATTACTTTCTGCCATGCATCATTAAAACAACCTTGAGAGCATACAAGCCTTCTTACTAAATGGTATTTAAACAACATTTTAGACTACTTCCTCACAACAAATAAGTGAGTTTAAGATATGAAAATAAGCTCCTAAATATTTAAGACAAGAAAATTAAGAAATTATTATTACGAAGTACTGTAGGTAGCACAGATCAAACAGATTCAATTAACATATTGCATACCAGGCGTGTCAATAACATTAACAACATGTCCGTCTTTGAGCACAGTACTCTGTAGTTCACTGGTGGTTGTGACACCAGATAAGCTAATCCTTGACTTGAAGGCCTTTCTTCCGAGAATACTATTAGCTGTCGCACTCTTTCCATTACCAGTGCGTCCAACCAAAACTACAGTCCGAGCTGCATTTGAAAGAGGGGTAAAGTCCCAATCATCTTCAATCGAGCTCCCACCCATTCTATCAATTAACATATCTGCTAAACCAATGAATAAGATGCAGAAGAGTGTTAACTGAAACTAGTTGGTTACAAAGTGTGGCACATTCATTAGACTAGAGTTGTTCAACATTTAAAAAAAGCTTTAGTATAGCAGATAGCCGGATATCTACTATTAGAAAATTAAGTATAACACGTAGCAACGAAAGAGAATTGAATGACTATTTGGAGGATCCAAGAAAGAAAGTGAGACATGTGCTAGAAGGGAAAGATTAAAATTCATGGAATAACAGTACTAACACCACGAGACGCAATTCCCAACACACCCAAAACTCATAAAATAATCAAATCTCATCACTCAAAGTTCTCAATANAACCAAACTTGCGATTTATTGAGTATTTAACAGGTTGATCACGTTTTCATAACCATTTAACCAGAAACGAACATTGCCATCGAGGGGTAGATTCAGCCTTCAAATTTGCTCAATTTCATAAGCCACGCTCTCATAATCTATATCAACAATGTTGCAATGTGCCAATATTTAGTTGAAAGAAAAAGTTAAGTCCTTTCTACTTCCCCTGATGCAGAAACCGTCCAAAGAATCACCAACTTAAAACCACTCAAAATTATATTTCTCAGAGCATCAAAGAGCAGTAGATCATCAATTTTCCATTAAAGCCAACAATCAAACTAAAACAAACGCAGTATTTAACAAAAATTTAAACTATAAGAAGCAAAAAGACATGATTTTTTTATTAATAAGAGGGAATGATGGACAAATTTACCCATAATCACAACTTTTAGCAATGGGGAACCTCAAAATCAGAGCAACCCAGATAGGAAAAACAAATTGCCAAATTGGGTGATGAAATAACAAGCGTATGAACAAGAATTGCGAAGAAAGAAAGGGGAAAGAGGGTTAACTTACCAGAAAAGAATTAGGAAACCCTGTTGTTGTGGAGTTTTGTAAAAGGGAATAAGATACCGTAGAAGACAGGATTTATATGCACCCAAAAAAACAAAAAAGATGAATTTCAATGGGAGAGGAGAGAGAGTGTGTTTTGAGATGAAGAATGGAATTTGTAGGAGAGAAGAATCCTAAAGGTCATCAGGGTTTATGGTTGCCACTCTTGTGAGTTGCCACTCCACACCTTCTAAAATTGGAGTATCATAGTTTCAAACTCATTATAAAGAAAAGTAGTATTTTTTTGTCGGAGATTTCTTGGTTACCTCTGTACTTTAATGAAATGTCTATGATATTCAAATTTTTAAAATTGTGTTTGTGGTACCCCTAAACTTTCAACAAAGTAATCAGCGTACCCACTAAACCATAAAATAACTATAATGCCCTTGCAATGCATTTTTTGGGTAACGACTATGTTTGACTTTTATATTTCTCTCTTTTATAATATTAGTTGATAAAAAATATACAGATATATGAAAAATTAAAATACGTACCCCAATTCTATTATTTTTTATTCGAAAAAAATTAAAATTAAATAAAAATAAACAAATAAATAAATTTTAGAAAATTATTTAAAAAATAAGAAAATGAAAATAAACAAATAATTAATTTTTAATTTTTTTTTTTTAAATTTCACTTCTTCTTTTTTTTTAATTTTCTATTTTTTAAATTATTGTATAGATTTTTTTTTCTTTTTATTTGTTTGAACGAATAGGTCTACTTCTTTATTCATCCACTTGGGGCAAAAACCACTAAACAATCAGTTTACAAGTCTAGGATATAGCCTATACCATCTATCTACACAACAGTAAGCACATCAAACTAAAGCCTCAAAAGAACTATCCCTATACAACATTCTAACAGCTACCATATACTGAATCCTATCCACTATTGCTTTTGTAGATCTTCTCTGATCCCTGAAGACAGCTGCGTTTCTTTCATCCCAAATTTCTGCAACTATAGCTATGAGTGCAGTTCTTCTCCATCTCTTTATCAAGCTCCTCCTCCTAACACTCTTCTTATACCATGTAGCCTCATGTGCAAGACCATAACCCCTTCTATTTATACCTATCCACCTTATGATAGCATTCCACACCTCTACAGTAGCTTCACACTTGAAGAAAAGATGAGCACATGTCTCCTCTGCTTTTTTGCACAGTGCACATCTATTTGGGATGATAAACCCCCTTCTCTGCATTTGGTCAATGGTCGGTAACTTGCCTTCAAGAGCCATCCACAAGGTGATGGACTGCCTTGGTATTGCAGTGCCTTCCCACACCAAGTTAGCATATCTCCAGGTGCCACCAGCCACTCTAATGATGTCATAGGCTTTCCGAATACTGAATTTTCCCCCCATATCACAGCTGCTCAACAAAGTTTATAGCTTTTGTAATGTCCCCTGCCTTACACAACCATTCGTCTCTAATCCTCCCAATATTCTTCCAGAACCATGAATCCCCATTTTTCACTTTACAGTGCCATATATCAATACTCTGTAGGTGGTATTTCACAGTCCACTGGGTCCACAGGTCATTCTTTCCTTCACCCAGCTTCCATAGCCACTTGCTCATCACGGCTTTGTTCCAACTTAAGGCTTCTTTTATCCCCAATCCCCCCTCACTCTTAGGTTTGCACATATTCCTCCAACTCACCCAGCACATCCTCCTCTTTCCTTCTTGACTTCCCCAGTAAAAATTCACACAAATCTGCTCTTATCTTCTCAATAAGGGGAAGTAGGAAGATGGCACTTCAGTATGCCTGGATGCCAAAAATCACAGTGTTAATAAGCTGAAGTTTTCCAGCGTGCGAGAGGAGTTTATTAGCCCAATGATGGACCTTTGCTCTTATCTTCTCAATAAGGGGATGGCACATTGTCTTTGTAAGCCTTGCTGCATTGAGAGGCACCCCTAGATATTTAAAAGGCAGTTCACCCTCTTTAAAACCAATTGTATTCAGAATCTCACTTTTCTCCTTATTCTTTACTCCCCCAAAGTATACATTTGTCTTCTGAGGATTTGGCTCAAGGCCTGACATTTTCCCAAATTCCTCTAAGCATTCTGCAACAGCCATTATAGAAGATTTATCTCCCCTAGAGAAGACCAACAGGTCATCTACAAACGACAAATGACAAAGATCCATTCTGCTGCACATGGGATGGCTATGAAAGCTCTTCTCCTTTCTAGCTAGCTTCATCATCCTTGTAAAGTATTCCATGGCTAAAACAAATAGATAAGGTGAGATAGGATCACCTCGCCTTATACCTCTACCACTAGGAAAGTATCCATGAGGGGAACCATGGACACATACTGAGAGCAGAACACTATTTACACAGTTCATTACCCAATCAACAAACTTTTGTGGAAAGCCATACCCTATCATCACCTCCTTCAAAAATCGCCAATCCAAAGTGTCATAAGCCTTTTTTATATCCACCTTCACAACTGCTCTAGGGAAAATATGTGTTCTCCCATAGTGTTTTAGCAGTTCTTGAGCCAAAGCCACATTATCAAATATGCTTCTATTGCTCACAAAAGCTTCCTGCTCCCCACTAATTATGATACCAAGCACCTTCTGCATTCTGTTTGCTAAAATTTTAGTTATGGTTTTGTATATAACACTGCAACATGAGATGGGTCTGAACTGTGTTACACTTTGGGGATTCTGTACTTTAGGAACCACAGCTAGAAAAGTAGAGTTCACTTGCTTCTTCATGACCCCTTTGGTGAAGAACTCCTTGATAGCATTACACACATCTTTGCCTACTACATGCCATGTTTTCGTGAAGAAACATGAGGTGTAACCATCAGGTCCTGGGGCCTTATTGTCAGCTATTGAGAACATAGCCTCTCTTATCTCTCCATTAGAAACAACAGCTATCAGACCCTCTGTATCCTGTTCAGAAAGGCAATGCCCTGCAGCAAGCACTTCGGGTTTCATACTGCTCATGTTTGTCTTCTTACTGAGTAGATCTTTATAGAACTCAACAAATGCAGCAAAAACTTCTCTTTCTTCTCTTCTATTGCCATCTTTCTCCTCCACCTTCAATACTCTGTTATAGGATTGCCTCTCCTTCAGTTTTGCATGGAAATATGCAGTATTCTCATCTTTCAGATTCAAATCATGGATCTTTGCTCTCTGCTGGTAGGCCACCATCTCTGCTCTCTTCATTTTTATATATGCTTGCCTCTTATTCTTCTCATTTCTATGAACTGGTCATTATGGGGCTGAGTTTGGACTCTTTCTTGAGCTTCACAAAGCTTATCTCTAGTAGCATTAACTCCATCAAAGATATTCATATAACTACCTTTATGTAGTTTCTTGAGCAAGGGCTTCAGCTCTTTGAGTTTCTTCATAAGGACTTGCATAGGGGGACCAATACTATCCTTATTCCACACATTCTCCACAATATTCATGAAATTATCATCATCACACCAACAATTTAAGGATCGAAAAGGCTTGGGTTCAGAAATTACCTCCTCATGGATAATAGTCAGTGCAGGAGAGTGGTCTGATATACCATGCTGCAGAAATTCTATAGATGACTGAATAGAATTCAGGACCCATCTATCATTGCACAGGACCCTATCAAGTTTGCACATGACTTTATCAGCTGCATCTTGATTGTTATTGTATAGATTTTCATTAAAACATAAAATTTTTTAAATTTTTAAATATCAATTTTAATTTTAATTTTTAAAATTTAAAACCGTAATTTTTTATATTTTTAGAATATTAGTTTTAATTTTGAAATTAAGTTTTATTTTTTAGATTTTTTAATTTTTCTATATTTTTGATTTTTTTTTATCAATTAATATTATAATAGAGAGAGAAATGTAAAAATCAAACATAGTCATTATAAAAAAAAAAAAAATGCATTGCAAGGGCATTATAGTCAAATTATGGCTTAGTGGGTACACTGTTCACTTTGTTGAAAGTTCAAGGGTACCCTAATTATATTTCCAAAACTTTGGTTACCGCAGGCATTTCATTAAAGTACAGGGGTACCCTAGGAAATTTCCGTTTTTTTTTTTTTTCCTGTCAATGAGTCTAGGGTAGACTTGATCCATAGAGTGGACCAAGTAGCTACTGGACCGTGGTTAGGTATCAAGTGGCTTGCATGTGCGGGCTTTTTCAGTTTTTGGTTTTTTGGCACTGAATATATAATATCAACCTATTATCAAAAATTTGATGCTGGCCCATTGGTGAGCATTTCATGCGCGTCTCCAATGTTCGTGGTTCGAACACTTGTGATGTATCATCCCCATGATTTGTTTTGAAGAGTTTCATTCCTCCAACTTTATTTTTGCTTTTTTTTTCTTTTCTTTGTCTTTGTTGATTTTGTTTCTACCATTTAATTATTTGTGTTCTTTTTCATTTTAGTTACATTTAGAATACTATCCTTGTTTCTCCAAAGCTTATAGAAGTCGTAGCCAAAAATTTGAATAATGTATACATTGTATATATTTAGATTGTCACTTCATTATTAGGTTTGGGATGGCTTTATTGATGAGTAGTCCGATATATTATATTGGGGTGACTTATATAAAGAATGAGAGTGAATCTATATAATATACAGGGGCTGTGGTGTTGGAATTATTCCCAATAAGTGGTGGAAGTGGGTAGAAAGTGTGGAAAAACAAGGATGAACAAAGCCCGTGTCTTTAAGGGCGGAAAGCACTTGGTAATGCAACAAAACAGGGTATACACGGTCATTGGGCAAACATGTATATCGTGTACGACTGAAGTAAAGCAGCAACTCGGGCGGTGCATATCATGGGGATACAAAGC
Source organism: Mesembryanthemum crystallinum (assembly GCA_030267885.1). NCBI lineage: Eukaryota > Viridiplantae > Streptophyta > Magnoliopsida > Caryophyllales > Aizoaceae > Mesembryanthemum > Mesembryanthemum crystallinum. The sequence continues at coordinate 6,680 of BSSO01006088.1, forward strand.
CCGATACACGGCCTGTGTACCCCATGGTATAGCCCGTATAACATGCTTATTTCATGTATTTTTGAATTGTCGAGAGGCTACACGTTCCGATACACGGACCGTGTACCTCTCTATGGACCGTGTATAGTCCAAATTACATCGTTTCGCTTTCAAACTTCGGTTAACCTTTATGGGCAACGGTAATAACCGTCCTAACTGTCATTTGTCTCACCTTAAGAGTGATTTGGGTGAGAAGAGACACATACCCTCTCACATGTGTCTCATCAGTGAAGTGGTATCTCTTAATAAAGGGGTATGAGTTCCTCTATAAATAGAGAGACCCTCTTCACTTGGAAAACCATGCAAAGCATATTGCTCTAACCCTTGCCCTATTCTCTATCTTCTCCTTGGTCTATTGGTGCCTTATCGTCGGTTGTGCAAGCCGCCGACAAAAATAACTATATTGTATCTCAGAGATAGATTTGGTGAACCGTTACTTGCACATAGGGGTCAAATCTAGTCATTAGGATAGCGCTTTTAACGTGCCTTAGAGTTCGTTTTTCCTACATGATCACCATCCCTACAAAGTTATCAGCAACAGTCTAAAGACTAGAATTTTTGTTTACAATCATGGCGGGAAACACTTTAAAGGAGATAGCTTCAAACTTTGTTAAGTTGGAGCGGTCTGACGGAGGGAACTTTTGTAGGTGGCAAAAGAAGATGCACTTCCTACTCACAATCCTCAAAATGGCCTATGTTCTCACAATCCTACAACCACAAGAGAGCGAGAAGGAGACCGTTCAAGAAGTTCGTGAACGTGTGGGAGAATGATAACTTCATTTGTCTTGGCAACATCCTCAACGGCATGTCAAATTCTTTGTTCGATACATACCAAGCCATGGCAATGGCAAAGGAGTTGTGGGATATTTTTGAGAATCGATATATGAAAGAAAATACCACCAGCAAGAAGTTCCTAATAACCCAACCTTAATGATTATTTAATGAAAGATAATAGGCCGGTAATGGAGCAATTGTATGAAATAAAACAAATCCTAGGTCATTTCAAACAACATGATATGAAAATGGATGATTCAATAATTGTATCTAGTATAATAGATAAATTGCCACCATCATGGAAAGAGTTTAAACACTCCCTTAAACATAAAAAGAAGATCTTTCTCTTGAGCATTGGCTAACCACCTGCGTATTGAACAAGAATTCCGAAAGCAGGAAGAGATGAAAGAGACTCATGTCTCTAGTGCCAATGTGGTTGAAGATAAGCCAAGTTCGTCCAAGAAGGGACAAAACAACAAGAGGAAGGGCCATCCCACCAAGTAAGGCAACAACAATGGCAAGAAGAAAAATGCATTGTGTTGGGAATGTGGCAGCCCCAATCACTTGAAGCGTGATTGCCCCAACCCAAAGAAGAATAAGGGGCCAAGAGACACAAGGGGAGGTGGTCAAGGATCATCCAAGGATGGTCAAAATTTTGCTGCCATGATTTCTGAAGTGAACATGATGCAAGGCTATGATGCATGGTGGATCGATTCGGGTGCTACTCGGCATGTATGCAAGGATAAGGCTCTATTCAAGTCCTACACTCCCATCAAAAGATGGAATGATTCTCTACATGGGGAATTCATGTACTGCTCATGTTCTTGGGAAGGGTAGTGTAGTTTTAAAGTTTACTTCCGAGAAATCATTAACTTTAAATGATGTATTTCATGTCCCGGATTTTGGGAAAAATCTTATATCGGGTAGTGCTTTGAAAAAGTTTGGCTTTAAACTTGTATTTGAGTCGGACATTTATCTTATCTAAGGGAGGGGTGTTTGTAGGAAAAGGATACTGTTGTTATGGTATGTTCAAGTTAAGTATTAATAATAATAAGATGGATATTTTTGCTTACTTGATTGATTCTCATTCTTTATGGCATAATAGATTAGGACATGTGCATTTTAAAAGAATGCAAGAAATGGTTAGTTTAGACTTGATTTCATTTGTTAACAAAAATGAGAATAAATGTCAAACGTGCATGCTTACTAAAATTACTCGCACTTCTTTCCCATCCATCAAAAAGGACATCTAAATTGTTATATTTAATTCATAGTTATCTATGTGAAATGAATGGTGTAATATCCATTGGTGGAAAGAGATACTTTACAACGTTTATTGATGATTACTCTTGTTATTGTCTTGTTTTTCTATTATGCACAAAAGATGAGGATTTGTATATTCAAGGCATTTAAGGCTAATGTTGAAGTACATTAGGAAAGTTTTATTAGATGCCGTAGAACGGATCGTGGTGGAGAGTATTATGATCCTCATGCTTTGAAACAACCGGAATAGTGCGTTAAATAACGGCACCTTACACACCACAACAAGATGGTGTGGACGAAAGGAAAAATCGAGTCCCATCCGAGATGGCCAATGCCATGTTATCTAACTCGGGTTTAGGAGATGAGTTTTGGGGTGAGGTAATACTTATGGCATGTCACATTCTAAATTGCATTGCAAACAAAAAGAATAAGACTACACCTTATGAACTTTGGAACAATAAAAACCCAAACCTAGGTTACTTTAAAGTTTGGGGTTGTAGGGCCGTTGTTAGAGTTCCCAAACCTAAAAGGAGGAAATTAGGAGAAAGGGGAATTGAATGCATGTTCATAGGCTATGTTAAGAATAGTAAGGCCTATAGATTTATGGTATTGAGCCCGATAATTACATCTTAATGAATAGCACAATTGATTCAATTGATGCAATTTTTGATAAAAATCGGTTTGCTTCAATTCCAAGGCCCAAAGATAGGGTCATTGAAATTGAAAATAATCAACCCGATCATGAGGATGAGGAGGTTGTTGAACTCCGTAGGAGTAAGAGGCAACGAAAGGCTAAGGACTTTGGTCCGGACTTCTTTGTGTTTCTTGTTGAATGATCTAAGGAAGATGTAGTGAAACATGTTTCCTATTGTTATAACATAGAGGCTGACCCAACGACCTTTGAGTAGGCTATGAGATCTCCCGATGCTCCCTTTTGGAGGGGAGTCATTGAAGAGGACATGAATTCAATCATGGGTAATGGAACATGGAAGTTAGAGGATATTCCTCCGGGATGTACACCCATAGGGTGTAAATGGATCTTCAAAAAGAAGATGAGAATCAACGGTACAGTTGCGAAGTATAAGGCAAGATTATTTGCCAATGGATTTACCCAACAAGTGGGTATTGATTTCTTTGATACATACGCTCCCGTGGCTGAACTACAACAATTAGGTTGTTGTTAGCTATAATTTCCATTCATAAGTTGGTCATACACTAAATGGATGTCAAAACGGCATTCTTGAATGGTGATTTAGAGGAAGAGGTGTACATAAAACAACCTGAGGGTTTCATAATACCCAGCTAAGAGAAAAGGGTAAGTAAGTTGGTTAAGTCCTTATATGGACTTAAACAAGCACCAAAACAATCACAACAAAAGTTTGACCAAGTAGTTCTTGGGAATGGCTTTCACATAAATGAAGCGGATAAACGCGTATATAGCAAGTTTGATGGCAACAAATGTGTTCTCATTTCCTTATACGTGGGTGACATGCTCATCTTTGGTATCGACCTAGAGGTGGTTGAGGCTACCAATCAATTCTTGTCAAGAAATTTTGATATAAAGGACATGGGTGAAGCCAATGTCATTCTAGGGGTCAAAATTACAAGGAAAAATAATGGATTGATTCTATCTCAATCGCATTATATTGAAAAGGTGAAAATTTTAAAAATTTTGATTGTAAGCCGGTCACAACGCCTTTTGATCAAAACATGAAGTTAGACAAGAGTACCGGAAATCCAGTTAGTCAAAATGAGTATGCTAAAGTCATAGGTTGCCTCATGTACGCCATGACTTGTACAAGACCGAATATTGCCTATGCGGTTGGAAAGCTTAGTAGGTATACTAGTAACCCAAGCCGAATGCATTGGCATGCAGTTAGACGAGTACTAAAGTATTTGAAACATACCATTGACTATATATGGTATACACTTTAGTGGATTTCCTTCGATTTTAGAAGGGTTCGCGGATGCTAGTTAGATTACAAATAGTGAGGATCACTCTTCTGCTAGTGGTAGGGTATTCACCCTTGGTGGGGGTGCAATATCTTGGGGATCCAAGAAACAAACATGCATAGCGGACTCTACCATGGCTGCTGAATTCATTGCATTGGCTTCTTCTAGCAAGGATGTGGAATGACTAAAGAACTTGTTGTATGAGTTACCTTTGTGGCCAAAAGTGATGTCCCATATCTCAATCCATTGTGATAGTGCGGCAACTTTGGCCTGTGCCTACAACCAAGTATAAAATGATAAGTCGAGGCATATTGGCTTACGACATAGTTATGTGAAGCAACTCATTCAAGATGGGGTCATCTTGACTTTGTGCGATCTCGTCATAATTTGGCAGATCCTTTGACAAAGGCCTATCAAGGGATTTGGTAACCAAAACCGCGAACGGGATGGGATTAAAGCCCATAAAATAAGTCACTAGAACCTTAATTTAACGTTCGTAGAGAACCTATGGATCTTAAGTTCAACGAGATCTAGTATACCTTTGTTGTGGCTTCTAAGCACAATCACTTGCAATCCCGATGTGCTCCCGCTGTGCTTGGGCAACCCATAAGATGTTCGGAGGTTGAGCAATGCTCTTCATGAACTTCAATGGAAATTATAAATTTTAGTTTAGATATAGGTGCTTATTACCTAATGTCCTAATGTAATCCCCTAGGTATGCCTGGGTGTAATTGCAATGTTTAATTATTATCAATAAAATCATTTTCATTCTAAATTTTAAGTTTCCATTATAATATAATACGGGATATTGATGAAATTCACCTAAGTGAATGTGAGGTGGTGCCACCTTTACAAACCTAAGGGCTTTGGTTCTTACGTACACACGATAGATATAGGGACACACGGTCAGTTCACGTGTCAGTATTGACATTGAAACTAAGAAGAGAATTTCGAAATTTTATGTGTGGCTTGATTATTGTTAATCAAAGAAGATAACTGATTCAAAGCATAGTCTACCATGTAATCCTGATTGACAACGACTTGAGTTTACTAAGCATTGGTTGAAATTGCAAGATATCAATGTTATGCGTTTAACTTTCAAAGAAAGGCGTAACACTTAATTGGAAATGGTGGGGGAATGTTGGTATTATTTGCAATAAGTGGTGGAAGTGGGTAGAAAGTGTGGATAAACAAGCATGAACAAAGCCCATGTGTTGAGTTATTGGTTTTGATGATAACAAACAAGTGAGCTTAATTGTGGTAATGTGTTGCAAGATGTTTGTTTGGATGTTTGAAGGTTAATCAGGATGTTGATGATTGGACCTTGGTGCTTATTGAAGATCATGAAGAGTAAGAAGTCTTTGACAATTGAGCTTTAAGTTATGTATCTTTAGATTTATTGTGAGTACTTATTATGCTTAGGGAAGACAAAGGTTGCATGTGATCAAGTATGGATTTATAGTATGAGCTGAGCTATGTGTTAGTGGAACAGTTCTAGGTAAGAGCTTGTTCCAATTAGCAGCAGCAGCGGCACTGTACGTTTAAATACGTACATGGAATATATGTAAATATTCTCGATTGTATTTCGTGCAATCTTCTGGAGAATATTTATATATATTTAGTCAAGTGATTATATGAGATAAAATCAGTCAAAAGGT
>BSSO01006089.1:0-12365 GCA_030267885.1 Mesembryanthemum crystallinum
TCAAGAAATATAATTATTTCATTAAGAAAATAAAAAAAATTCAATTTTTTTTTTAATAAGTGATAAGTAGTCGTTCATGAATCTACGGTATATCGATTATGAATCTGTAATCATATTGTTAAGAATCTATGATATAGCGGTTATGAATCTAAGTTCAATAGTTAAAAAAAATAAATAAATAAATAAATAAATAAATAAAATTTCAATCTCTCTAGGAGCACCCAAAAAATTGCGATTAAATGGTGACTATGCACCTCCACTACATCATTTTCAGTCTCTCTTATTCAAGATGTTTGCACTCATGTGTTGTGTTCAACACCGGAAATATTTAGTAAAAATATAGTCGACATCTGATTTAGAAGACCGGAATCATTAGGCAAGACTATACTTATGTCAGCAGGTGCCTCTTAAGTCATCCTTGGGTCTTCAAAAAATGCCCCATTAGAGGTACCTAACTATATCCCCAATAATTAAAAAACAAAATATGTCGAAGATATGTTAAAATTTCCTAAATATTGATGTCATGAAAATAAATATCTTCAAGTACATATTATAACTGAGAAACCGAGAAGCAGGCCTAAGGGGGAATGCCTGGGGTAGGGATATCACCATAACCATTACATTTCATCACTTGAGACAAATCCTCCATTTGTTTTTTCAAATCTCGCATTTGTTGCGTAATTTCGTCAAGTTGTTCTTGTTGAGATGTGATAAGGAGCTGTTGTTGATCCAGATGTTCTCGTTGAGATGTGATAAGTAGTCGCTGTTGTTCGTTAACTTGCGTCAGCTCAGTAATGTGGCGTTCCAAACCCTGCACATAATTGGAGCGCGACTTCTTAGAGCCCGAAGATGAAGACGATGAGGATGATTGTCTCTGGTAGTATAACTCTGCAGCATCATCAAAACCACATATTCCGTCTTTGTTGCTCAACCCACCTACAGCTTTGAGGACCAGCTCGTCATCTGTACCAGATTCGTCTTGCATCTCACTCAGAGTTGACAACAGCTACAGGCTTCAAAATTTGGTGTTCTTCCTGTAATAAAGATAGAAGGTTAGATATTACCACAAAAAAGAAGAGGGGGTAAATGAGAATTTTTAAGATGTAACCAAACAACTAACCCACAACAGTATCTATCTGAGTCAATAACTGTTACCATCCTTGTTAACCCCTGTTTATTTCATCGTTTCCACACTGGAATCAGTTCACTTCTGCAACTTAGGGCAGCCGTTTGGCCGGCTTCTCCACTGTTAATACAGCTTCTTAGAAGCTGAAATTAGTCCCCAGGAAGGCTAGGAGCACCAGATGCTTCCCATCAGGGGCTGATGGTTTTGGCTTCATTGGAGGGTAATTTGATCTTCTAAGAAGCTGAATTTGTGGTAGAGAGGGAGGTGAAAAAGGGAGGATGTGAGGGAACTGAGGAGAAGCTAAAACTTGATAGAAGTTGGGCTAAACGACCCCTTACTGTTTAAATCACATATTACTATTCATTCATCAATTCAGTTCATCGCCATTCCGTTGGAATGAATGAAGCTAGTCTCATAATTTCTCCTAAACAACTCAACAACAGAAGGTTCACCACCCAGCTCTTGAATCTCCAAATTAAGAGCTAGAAATTTACAGACACAACATGTGATCAATGCATTTGATTTTGTAAAGACCATGCTGCTATAGAAGTTAATGACAAAACTTTCCCTATTGAAATGTCAGATCTTGGTGACAAAAGCACCATCAACATGACTTGACATACCAAAGCCATGCCTTAACAAGCAAATCATTCATGACAAAGTCTCATATTTAATCTCAATAACGGTCCAATTCTTTTCAATCGAAAGCGAGAATTAAATCATTTCCGTGTAAGTTTTAAGATCTATGAATCATGCAAAAGGAGTTCCAATTGCTTCAAGACTCTTAATGACCACTTTTTAGTAAGACTAGCACCTGCATGGATACAACTCATCTCTAAACTTTAAATAGAAGAGAAAGAGTAGAGAAAAGGTATAGAAGAATGAGCGACCTGGGGCTATGACATGCAGAAAATAACAAATTCCCCAACCCCAAAATATTAGACATATTTCCTGTAAGCTAATAGAGGCATATTTAGGGTATGTTTGGGACGACTAGCCATCCAAACCAATTGTTCTGGAGTCAAAACAGCTAATAAAAGAACTCTTTGCTAAACAAAGCCTTACTCAAACTGTATCAAATAAAACTACCAGGATTCATTCTTATAAGGTATATGGTTACGGCTGTGTATAATGATTTATCCTCTTATAAACAACTGCTTCCAATGAACTCTCCCTCATCATATCCACCAAACTAAGATTCTGAACTTCAAATAAACAACTAAATCAAATTTCTACATCTGAAGCAATAACAAATTTACTGTTTCCTCCCTCTTATTCTTTTTTAAACAGAAGTAGAGAACACTACATTTCCCTCACTTTTGATACAAAATATTCTAGAGGTATTGGAATTCAACATGAAGGAAAAAACAGGCTGAGAATCACAAGGCCAAAGTTATACATTGTACGAGCACGATACATCACGTTAGCAAAATGGTTTTTAAACTACGCATCAATGCTCAACACTGCCGCTTTGAATAGAAGGAAATCATAAAAGAACAGATAAGATATGCAGCTAACTCTCACGTCAGATGAGTCTGACGTATCATGAGACAGCCCATTGTTTGGGAGACCCACGGCCCTGTATCTCTACCCCCTCTTCTTGCAGTCCAATTCTAGGCTTCTAGTGTGTCTAGTGTCTCTTTTCAATTGTAAAATGAGACTGGTCTCAAATAAGAATTTGCCTACTTGCAGTGATAATTCAAGCCACCTTCTTTAGTCCCTTCTCTTCTTCTTCTCTCTCTCTCTCTCTCTCTTTTTTTCTCCCTAATAACATCTCTTTCTACAAATCTCGTACAAATGGGTACTCTTTAATCTTTAGGGTGTTTTCATTTCACCTTATTCAATCCCATTCTAGTTCAGTTCAGGTCAATAACTTATTTTTCTCTCAAGCAGTACCATTCATTCACTCGATTTAGAGTGGACGCTCTCTCCAATTGTCAAATCTTTCCTTTTGGTTTCCAGACATGTTAAGTGTTAGACAATTAAAAAACCCTCTCCTTTTGCATCAAATCAAATTTATATTAATATTCTTGAAATAACAATGGAATTACAAGAAACAAACAAAGCAGACCAACAACATGAAAATCCCTAGATAAACAGAAGAAATTCAATTAGCCATTTCTATCATAATTGAAAGCCTTAGATTTTGTCAAATACAAACAAAATTCAAAGAATCAAGAGAAAAACCTAACTATCACGTTTGCAACTAATCCATCAAATAAGAGTAAGAAATTACCTTTCGATAGAAGCTTCAGGACCTTGATGTCGCCGGAAAACACCGGCAGGCCGTCAATCGGTCATCTCGGCGCAACTAAAGGGAGAGATGAGGAGGGAGAAAGACGTCGAGAGATCAGAGAAAGAGAGAGAAGGACCGCATTTCCAGTGGAGAGAGAGAGAGAGAGAGAGAGAGAGAGGGGTTGGGGGCGTGATTGAGAGACTGAGACTGGGAGAGTGGAGACTCGAGAGTAAGTTTGGTGTTCACTTGGTTGCTGTCATTCTGCATTCAGTTTAGTTTAGTCTATTTTTACAGGGCGTTTGGTATATGGAATTGAGAGATTGGGAATTAAAAAGTGGGAATGGGAGTTTATATTAGGGATGGGGAATTCATTTAATAATTCTCACTCTCTTATTTGGTATGTATTGGGAATAACTTGGGAATAAAATCTCAAATTAACTCCCAAATAGAATTATACTGTAGCACATAAGCAAGTTTAGTAGTACAATTTAATTCAAATACTTTCAGTTAAAATGAGAGCAGTTTATTCGCTTCAGTTTGTTATATTAATTTAGTTCTAACAACTTTTTTTAATCTTCTCATGCATTAAGGCTATGTTCTCATTGTTCTCTCTCCCTGAAAAAACTGAACTTAACTCAATGGAACTTAATTGAATTGATCAGAATTGAGTTGAACTGAACGGAACTGCATCGAACTGAACTGGACTGACTGAATTATTATTGTTCTTGTTGTTGTTGTTGCTGCCGCCAAAAGTTGACCTGACCCAAAAACTTAACCCTAAACCCAACCTGAATTTTAGGGTTTTGACTAAAGATTTTATGACGCGAAACCCGTATTATCCTGGATCCAATTGACCCGAAAATTTTAGGGTCAAACCCAACCTGTTCATAGATTGACCCGAAATTTTGAATTACATCTAATATTATGATTAGAAATATAGACTAAATACTCTAAAACCCATCATTTACAATTGTGTTTATTTTTTTAACTGGTATTAAGCAAATGTTATAATATTATTTTTATGAAAGTGATTTCAAGTAACTTATATTTGTTCTTAAATCAGCATAGTGCAATTAATAGCCTTACCAATTTTTTAAATTTTTTATATACATAAAAATACAACAAAAATACATTGTACTTATTCCATAATAGTTACAGTAAGGTAAAACCTTGTATAGTACTTCATTTCCTCCACACTATTGGTAAAAAATAGCAGAGAAAAAAATAATATATAAATGGTGTTGTTGACCTGGTGGTTCGACCGGAACTCGACATCTGTGGGTCAGGGTTGATCATTGTCGACCTGAACTTGAAAACACCTCGGCCCAAAAATGATTCAAACCCTGAACTTGATCCGCCCGATCCATTTGACAGGTTATTATTATTATTATTTATTTGCATTTATTTACATAAGTGTATCCTAAATAATAATAATAATAATAATAATAATAATAATAATAATAATAATAATAATAATAATAATAATAATAATGTGAAATGAAATGAACTGAACGAAACACAACTTAAGTGAATTTAAGCAAAAATAAAGTGAAGAGAACATAGCCTAATATTCATTCAGTTCTCTTCCATTTCAGTTTAACATATTTAGTTCATTTTCAATGAACACGCCTTAAGACTATGATTGGCAATATTAGCTGTAGTTGTAGCTCTTATAGGTTAAGAGGAGAGAATCGAAGGGCCTTGCCCTCCATTGCACCCTCCACACACACACACAAAAAAAAAAAAAAAAAAAGGAAAGAATCTAGTAGAAAATAGGTGAAAGTTGTTATGAAATGGTAATAAATTACTCCCTATTTTGCAAGCTAATATTGAAAGTTGGTACCGTTAAGTTCTCAAAAAATAGATGTAACTGAAAATTAAAAATAATATGACAACTTGTTTGGTTGTTGATGATTGAAGAACTAGCTGAAAGTTAAATTTGTGACTTAAAAAAAAAAATAAAAAAAAATAAAAAAAGCTTGTTGTTTTGCCAAACTTATCAGGACTAGAGTTCTTGCTTCCTTTTCTTTCATTTTTTTTTTCCTTTTTTTTTTTTGTTATTGTTCACTATAACTAATTTGTTTTGCAAAGTATGATTTATAACTTTATACCCACATATAGTACCAATTGAGTTGCTCATAACTTAGTGTTTGTTTGAGAATTTGAAAAATATTTCAGAATGAACTTATAGATATAAATGGTTAAGATAAGGATTTTTTGTCAAACACTAGCTTTTATAACACTCATTTTGCGAACAAATACCTATTCAAAAAAAAAAAAAATTGTCAACCACTACCTTTTATGACACTACCAAAGGTCAGAATCCGGCCAAATTTATAAATCTTTGACTTATTTGACCTCACTTAAACCCCTCCCCTTCCCCATTTTTATTTCTGTTTTAATTTTTTCCTCTTCTTACTCTTCCCCTTCAACCCCTATCTGACATTCATAGATCGAGCCTTATTTTCCCATTCTCTTTGTTCTCTCTTAGACATTTGTAGACACCCTAATCGATGTCTTTTAAGTACTCGCCCCACCCGATGTCGATAAAAATAACCGACTTGTAAATGATGAACACCAAAGGAAATATCTCAATCTTGGCTCCTCTCTTATAAATTTTTCTTCTCATCTTGTAGCCTTTACTCTAAACTTTACATAACTTCAAACGGCTCCTCAATCGGAGTCCTGGATCAAAAGTTGTGAGCATTTGAAGTTTTCAACCCAAAACCGAGTTCGGAGCGAAAAACGATCAAATATCCGCCCGAAAACCCATAAAACGGACCCGCAGATGCCAACCCATGGGTACATAACAGAGATTTCTAAGTACAATGTATGAATCAGTTCTCAACCAATTAAATCGTGATCGTACTGCTTTTTGCTCCCACCGGTTACCCGGTCTCAAGACCGGTTTGCGGTTTGCCAGACCAGTCAACCGGTCTCAAGACCGTCAACCGGGCGGAGCAGTGCTCGGCAGCCCGGGCAAACATGCCCGACAGGGCATTTTAGTGCCCGGTTTGCCCGTTTCGTACCCTTTCATGCCCTTTTGTGCCATTTTATGCATTTTTCTTCCATTTTCACTTTCTAGCACTATATAAACCCACTTTCACCTTCATTTCAAGGGTAGGACAAGATCAAGTAAGCCAAATTGATTAGAAGAAACTCCCCACATAATCATAAAAAGGCCAAATCAAGGTTATTATACCCAAATAGAGAGAGAGATAGCCTAATCTACCTCCATCACTATCCTGCTTCAACCTTACACCACCAAAAGCATCTCCACCTTCATCCACTTTCAACCACATTCATCCCAAACACACATCCAAGCAGCACAAATCATCCAAGCAACACAAATCACACCCAAGCACCACAAATCAAACCCAAGCATCATCAAATCGAACACAACTCAAGCACCCATACATTTACATCCTCTGAGGATCGAGATCTTGCCAAGATCATACTCAAGAAAAAAAAAAGGTGTTGTAATCCAAGGAGCTATCACGAGGCACTCTACTTTGGTGAATATCTCTTTTGCTCTCCATTCTCCGTTTTAATATATTTTTATTCTTATCATGATTAGCTCTTAGATGAATATCATCATGTGATTTGTTGGCTTAAATTACTTGTCTTGAGATTTAAATGAATTTAACACGAATTGAATCTCATGTTCACATGGATAAACATCACTAAATAAATCATGTTCACTAAATAAAATTATGTATATATGTGGCCTTATTTATATATTTGTTAGTGACTATATTGACCCGTTAATGCATTGTTGGGACCGAGGAAAACTTCATAGGTGGTTCTCAACATCAGACACTAGAAGAATTCTGGCAACACCAATACTTTCACCACTCAAGGAGGATGTTTGGGGATGGAAGGGCACAAAATGTGGGGATGTAAGTGTCAAAGTGCTCATGCGCTCCTGGCGAATAAAGACAAACCTCTTAGGGTCTGTGAGGATCTGTCGGAATCATTCTGGAAAAAATTGTAGGCCATGCAAATCCTCCCGAGATGGAAGATATTTATATGAAAACTCCTTAGTAATGTGCTTGCGGTGCGATTCAACCTCACAAGGAGAAACATCTAGGTTCCGGATGCATGTGGCTTATGTGGTTCTTTATCGGAAACAATTAAACACCTATTAAAAGACTACCCCCTTATTTCAAGAATTTGGAGGGCATGTCAGTTAAGTATCAACGTGGATGCCAACAGCACGACCGCTTTCCATTTATGGTTTGGAGATCTCTGCATATTGTTCTAGAAGGAGGAGGATGGCGATTCTAAAGTCACCTACTTGCCTTCAGTATTATGGTCGATTTGGCTTATGCGCAACAAAACTATTTTTAGAGGGGTGGTCTTTGATCTTGGGAAAGTACTTGGCCTAGCAGTTGAGTTATTGAAAAGAAACAACTATGCCACCCTTTTCAGGAACGAGCTAAGGCATCATCATTCTATGGTTATCGATGGAAACACTTCCACCCAACCAGTATTGCTCACAGGTGACCTGGGTAATCCAATTGACTTCATGATCTACACGGATGGAGCTTGGCGTAAGAAATCTCTCAATGGGGGCTTGGGTTGGGCAGGTTATGATTTCCTTGGGTACGAAGCTGGATGAGGTGCACGTTTTCTTTACTATAGCTCTGCTATCATGGCGGAATGTCTCACGTGTTTGGATGCGATCAAATGGGCGATGTCAAAGAGTTTTCAATCGGTTTGGCTCATCACCGACTCCATGACTCTTGTCAATTTCCTCAAATTATCGGTTAGGGTTGACTTTGAAGTTTCGGACATAATTGCATCCATTAACGAAGTATATGATTAGCTTTACTACCGGTACGATTACTAAGATAACTAGGGAGGATGTTTTGGAGGTTCATGATCTTGCTACTAGAGTAAGTCGTCAAGAGTTTCCTTTTTTTTTTTCCTTTTTTTTTTTTTTTTTTACGTAACCTTGTTTTGAACTTTGTCAACAAGTAATAAATAAAAAAAAAAACTTAACCTCTCATTTACACAAGTCAGGCAAACAAATTTGGCACCACAATCTATCATTTACAGATGTTTTCCTAGACAAAACTTGTTGTGTTCTAAAGTACACTTAACTCGATCTGGCTACAACCTGTTGATCAAGGAGCTAGAATCCATTTCTTCCATTATTTAGCAATTAATTAATCATGTCCATCCATAGCTCATATACAAGACCCACCAATAGCAGCCCAACGGATTTGTTCTGTATTTTTATTCTTCTTAATTAATTCCTTCTGTCTAATCTTTATCTTTTTCTCGATCATCTCCATTTTTTTTTTTTAAATCCAAAATACGCCCCCTATGTTCAAGATGATCCCACTACAACTAATTTTTTTTTTTTTTTTTTTATCATTGTAAGAAATAAAGAAAAAAAAAATTTGTATGTATCAAAATATGGCAAGTGAATGAGGAGCTGCCCACTTGGTGAAATTTGGTGGAAGTAATAGATCTCCCCACTTGATGACACTCGGTGGAAGTAATTGACTTTGATCATGGGTGTTATGTTCGTCATGTAATCCTAGAATGAAAGCATTTGAATTTCTTTACATAAAAATTGTCTTTTCTTTAACTGATCTTTATCTTTCATCATGCAATTAGGGGAAGGAAAAAAAAAAAAAAAAACTGGCCGGGAATAATTTCAACTTTCAGGGACTAACAAAACATAATTCCAAGTTTGGATATCACCAAGAATAATTCAAAGTTTACATATGTGTGCCATAAACGGTCCATTTTAAAACGCGTTAATCCTCAGTGACAAATAAGCTGAAGTGGCCACCAAAAAAATGAACCAAAAAGCCGCAAGGCCCGCAACTACTTCAGATTGGAAGGGGAAATAAATTAAAAAAAGGGCTATTTTGAAGGGTTGTCATCTCATATTAAAACAGAGTTCAATAAAGCACTACAGGAAATGAAGGGGAGGTCACCTATTGTAGCTAATAAGGTCTTTCTAGCACAAATCATAGTTCTTTCTACACAGCATTCATCAAAACTAAGGCCAAATTTGATGTTATTGTCATTTTGGTTGTCAGATAAGCCTATTTTTAATGTAGTACTAACATCGTGCAAATTGAGACCGTTTTTGGCACATATATACAAACTTTAGATTATTCTTAGAGATATCCAAACTTGGGATTATTTTTGATTGATCGCTGAAATGTGGGATTATTCCCGGCCAATATTCCTTAAGAAAAAGCAATAAGTTACCTTTTTAGTCGGTGATAAACCCTAATTTCTTACTTATTTTTCAGCTTTGATCAAAACAATTCCGTTTCTATTAGTCTCTCATTCTGAGAGTTCAAATTTTCTATTTCATTAGAGTTTTTAGTTGAGAGCTTGACTCATGAATGATTTCTTTTATGGATCTGTAACGGATGTTAAAGCTCCATTTACGGTTAACTAAAGCAGATGAGATTATCATTTTGAAAACTTTGTCAGATCAGCGGACACCCTCAAGAAAAGTTGTAGTATGAGACAACGATTTGATGGAGAGTATGCTAAATCGTTAGATCTTACTTTACTTAAAGAAGTTTTTTTTCCATTATTTTATTAGACTTATATTCGTCAGTTTTGATATTTATTGTAGATGACATATGACTTTCGATTAATAAATCATATCCAACTCTCAAAAAAGAAAGAGCAAGTTGTATAAGTCAAAGCATTATTTGTCCTTGGAATGAATTAGGTTTACAAATCCAAGTTTATTATATTTTTTTCCCTTGCTAATTTTTTAATCTTATTTTGGTGCACAACACCTTCACTTTGTTACTTGCTCAACATATAATAAAAACATGATGTTTGGATTTCTGTGAACTTTTCTTTCATCGAAACATGTAGATTAATATGATGGACCTTTTTTTGGGGTGGGGGTGGGGGTGGGGATCAGAAGTCCTTTAGCAAGGAGGATTTGGCGTGGCTAAAGGCCACCTTATAACGCACGTCCTCGCATATTTCATGAATAAGTTCGTGAAGGTATTCTATAAGAGGCTTGAACCCCTAACATGGCTTATAAGTTATAACTTGTTTACCAATAGGCTAAACACCTCTTAGATTTAGTAAGTGAGACTATGTTTGCTTTTTATTTTTATTTTTTCTCTCTTTTTCCTTATACCTTGGGCGTTCAATATTTAAAGAAAAAGCTGGTAGGAGGACCTTTAATTACTTAGCTCATATGATTTTTAAGTATTAGTAATTGATACCCTTAGCATATGCCATGTATGGGCTATCACAACTCAAAATATTCTCCGTTTTACAATAATTGTTCTAGTTAACTTTTTATGATCTACACGACACGATTTTAACTTACTTTTTCTCTAAAATAACTTTAATTTAAATAATTTCAAAAGTGTATTTCAAAAATTTTGACCATGATTCACCATATTTGTAACTTTGATAATGACAAAAATGGTGGTCAAAGAGTTTTCATTGACATGAAAAAGCAAACTGCAACAGTCATTGTGAAATGGAGGCGTATCAATATTGTACATGGTAATAGAGAAAATTTATCAATTTATTTTACTTATATGCATCTTATTTTTTATTTTTATTTTTCGAAATCAAATTTTGAAATTAAATTAATCATGAAAGTATTTTAATTATTCTTATAACTTCCAACATATTTTTCACATTGTTGGGTCAATGTATTTTTCCTTTTTTTTTTTATTTCTGTAAATGAATAAGTTGTCAAAGTTTTACATGAAAAAGGAACCTTTTTTTTTTATTTTCTTTTATTTTTTTCATTTGCACCTAGGTTCACCCTGACCTTTTAAGTCAAGACTAATTTTAATCGTACGGGGTAGACCTACGAAGTGGCCGGTAAAGTGCTTTCAACAAGCAGATTCTCCGTTCACAAGAATTGAACCTTCGACCTTTCTTAAGGGGTGAGAGTATCGAACCACACACACTAATCACTTATTAGAAAAAAAAAAAAAAAAATTAGCTGTGAATGTAAGAAGTATCAATAAAGACTCCTTTATAGTTTGTCAATTTTTTTTTTTTTTTTGACGCAAATATTTTATCATAAGAAAAGTAATTAAAGACTCTTGACTTATGAACAAAAGTGGGGAGTTTAGATGAAAAACTCTCTCACTTTCAACCTTGAGATTGAGGGTTTGAGTCTCATTGCTCCATTCCTAGGTGAAGGGTGGTACATCTGATTAAAAGCTTTTGGGTCATCCCCCACCCCTGATGTATTGGGTCGTAAAGCCCGATTACCGTACATGTTGCTCTTTCTCATTGTGCTCGACCTTCAAGACCGGGGTTCGTTAAGCGATGAGCGAGTCTGATCTATCGTGCCCTCAAGCACGGTTTCTCCTATTGCCATTTTCACTTTCTATTTTCTAATGAAATGTGGATGCTATGGTGTTAAGGTTGTGAAGCCAAGGACAAGAACACTTCTTTAACAACTAACCACTATTCTCAAACACTGCCGAACACCTAAATTATACCGGTAGCTAGCTAATAAACTTAATCAATACACTATGTTAGAAAATAGAGCGATTGCGGAAGCGATCAAGATCACAAAACAATTGAAAGATTAGAGAAGCGAAAATAAAGGCAAATCGAACACACAAAATTTTACGTGGAAACCCGATAACCGGGAGAAAAACCACAGGTGGCGAAGGCAAAATTCACTATAATATGAGAAGAGTACAAGGATCCCAAAACACGATGTGTGTAAAAGGGAATTACAAGAACTTAAACTCTCAACTCACAAATTAATTTTTCTCTCTCAAAACTAGTGAATTAATTCAATAGAACTTTTGTGGATGGATCTTCAAAGGTGTTGAGGGTATTAAGGAGATAAATATTTGATTGAGCCTCCAACCATAAGCTTAAGCTTTTGGTTGAAACGGTTCCTTCACATGCTATCAGAGCTTCAATGACCAAGAGGTCTTGAGTTCGAATCCTGGCGACCCCCTGCTCCTATAGTTGAGATTCCTCCTATAGTTGAGCTTTAGCACAAGGTAGGGTGGG
>BSSO01006090.1:0-12364 GCA_030267885.1 Mesembryanthemum crystallinum
TGGTCTACAGGTGTTAAAACTACTAAGAAATGTGGGAAATGCCCAGATCGTGCTTTAATAAGTCATCCTACCCGTGGATTCTGTAAAGGGTGTTGCTGTGATTGATGGTTCAAGGTGTTCAAGATGTGAGAACCTTGTATGTAAACTTCCTATACAATTGTCAGTTAAATGTTGTTATGGTTGTAAACTGTAGTGCTGTCGTAGTCGTGAGTCAGTGTGCTTTAGCCGCTTATGGAAGAAGTTAGCCCAAAAAAGAGTGCACAAATATCTGTTATGGTTGCATGGTGATTTGATTTTGAATGTCACAGTGCAGGTTTTGGCTGTGCTGTCCGGCCACACTAATAAGTTGCAGAGTGAATCCAACAATCTAAAACTCATCCTTGGAGCTTTTATTGAAGTTCATATGCTTCTCATAACTGAACCTGATTTTGGGTCGAAGGTCAGGCCCGACAGGCCAGCCTGACCTGTTCAAATTTTTTTTTTTTTTTTTTAAATTATTATTGGCCTAACTTTTTTGGCTTCAAGACCCGACTTATGATTTGCTCTAATCATAAAAGTGTTGATTTTTCCTTTAGTGGGAAATATAGGTAAGTGCACGAGTCAATTATTAGTAGTTATGGGTAAAATAAAATTACTTTGATCATGTTTTAATTATAGAGTTTCACCAAAAAGCAAATGTAAATATAATTGTGGAACGAAGGGAGCAATAAATTTTTATGCCAATTTCTGGAGTCTACAACGTGTACCCGTTTAATATATACACAAATTTACTATTTTATTTATTTATTTATTTTTTTAATCACAAATTTCTAATATCCTCTGGAGTCAAAGTTTATAAATTTTGTTCATTAATCATTCAAATATATATGATAAATAAAAATGTATAAATATATTTGTTGGATTTGTGTTGGAAGTGTAGTTTCAAAAGATACTTTTTAAAAAATCCAAATGAAAAGGTCAGATCTAGACGGAGTGAGTATAACATCAATTTTTCTAATAAGGCGAGTTTCAATGTGATAGATACGACAATACGTGCAACCACATATCTGTATCTTTTTTTGCTACAAGGACACATGTAATAGCCCGCAAACCACATGCGCCGGGCAAGGACTGACGGGCTCAGGCTTAGGAGGAAACCCTCCCTGCAAAGAATGGTAGAGGAGGTTTTTAATTTCCCTACTATGAGGATCGAACCCTTGACCACTGGGTTGTGAGAGTGGGGCATTTACCACTTGTGCTCCCACCTCATCCTCAACCACATATCTGTATCTAACATACAATGAATGGTGTATTTGAAGGGTAACTTTTTCAGTTCTCTTCAATTATCGAAGTAATTACTAGTACATTCGTTAAAACTACTCAATTACCATTCATATTCTCCTATAGTATATACTATGAGTATATATATAAGCAGTGGTAGTATACGTTGAGTAATTTACAGCAACGTAACAAATTCAATTATGGGTTGGAAGAGGAAGCAAACAACTGTGCGCATTAGGAAGAAGACTCAAATTACAACACCAGCAGCAAAAGCAGCCTGCAACAACGCCATCACTGTTCATAGTACTACTGCTCATGATCAAACTAAACCAAACCTTCCTTTCTTAAAACTCACAACGAACCCTGTTTTGAACATATCTATAAACCCCTTTTCACATCTTCTTATAGTAATCACACCCGAAATGGATGTTGCACACCCTCGTCATCTTTGTTTCTTTTACCCTTTCTCCCTTACGTCTCATCGCAGACGTTACTGCAACAAGGTAGTAATCAAGAAATGCGTTCTTTCATATAAGTTGTACTCATAACATAGGATATGATTGAACTTAGAACAAACTGTGTGTTTTGCAGTGCTGTTGCTGTTTGTGTGATACGATTGTCCGTTGCAGTAAATGGGTTGGGGGTCCCTCAATGCATTGTGATGCTATGGTGGAATATGAGCAGCCAAGAATGAAGATGCTACAATGGAATTACTTGTGCAAAGATCCGCCTCAGGGTCCTTTGCTAATGAATTTTCACTCTCCTTTTCAGTCAAGGAATTTCTCAAACTGTTTTCCGTTAATAATTAAGAATTTACTCTTCTTTAGTGTAATTGGCTCTATTCAAGTATCCACTATGTATATTTCAAAATAAAAGTACTGTATTGTATATATGTGTAAAGTGACCTCTCGTCTATGAAAAAACAGTCCATTATCTTGAGCACTATATGTGACTGAAATCACTGAATGAATGGTTTCTGATGAGCAGAATCCTTACACGCTCTATATCAGCCTAATGCGTGGGGAAGATGAACCTCTGCTAGAAGGATTTGCTGGTGTGCTGATCGTAGATGAAAATGGGAAGTGGGTAGCAGGCTTCTCCATGAAGTTCAGTTATGAGGACTCTAAAGCTCATATTCATATACTTACTGCCATATATGAAGGGCTTAAACTAAATGATTGTTGTAAATTGAAGTTCAACAATGTGGAGGAGCTAGCAAATGGATATTATAACTACGTAGACGACATTGTTAAAACAGAGGGAGTAATACTACGGAGCAAGAAGGGAAGCATATTGAAAGGACGGCTATAGTAGACTATGACTGTTGTGCTAAGCAAAGGCACACAATTATGCAATAAAGTCGATGGACATCTCAATCGGTCTCTCAAGTCTCAAACTTCAATTGCTGATCGACATCTCTGATAGTTCATCTCTGATTCAAAGTCGTTGCAATGACCCTTCTCGCCCTCCGAAGGAAGCGCCATTCATTGGCATCATGAGTTGCATGGCAGTGGCGCCACCATCCCGCACATGGAGCGGCAACATCACACACGTAACAATAGCACTGGAAATAGCAATTCAACCACCAGGCATCCAACCCATCAATTAGTCACTGTACCATTTGACAAACATATAGTATAATCCAACAATTAGTCATAGCTGTAAGATTAAGATACCAGTTTGCAATGGGTCTTATGGGGGGTCTCTTTGAATGGGTATCTCACGCATTGATGTCTTGAATGTGGTAAGTCTCTACAAACCACCTGCTCAATGTTTCAAAGAAATTACTTGTAATAATAACCTCACATTACAATTTGAGTTTGAGGCCTACCCATTGATAGAAAGTGGTACGAACCTGGCCTTGTTCGGCTACAACACAGATATCAGGAAGAGTGCCATCTTCTTGATCTTGGACCTCGGAAAGAGAAGGAAATTTGAATGGTTTCTCGTAAGGATCATAATCCAAGATGAAGCAATCTTCAACCTCTTCGATCTCTCTTACGCGTTCCTTGTTCTTCAGAGATAATGTTGATCTCATCGGAGGCTGCGATTCGTTTGGAGGTGATGAAGAAGAGGCATTCCTCCTACCGTTTTTCTCCATAACTTTCAATTCAATGAAATGAAGAGACAGCCAAGAATTGATCCACAAGTAAATAAATTATAAATTACTATAAGGAACATATGGTCAATCAACCTTTCAAAGAGACTGAAGGGATATATTCCCAAGAACTATTCAAGGTAAATTCTCCATCGTCTTAATTACGTAGTAGTAGGCCTTTTATGAGTACTTTTAGTCTTTTCAGCACTATATTTAACCAAAAATAGAATTCAGTTTCGACTCTTTTCTCTTTGAGCGCCAAAGGCTTTTTGATGACATTGCCCTTAATTTTTGGATTGAAACTTCAAAAGATGATTCATATAGTAAATTTTTTATGCAATATGAGTAGTATCAATTTTAATTGTACTGATCGAAGTTGTGACTTTGGATTTCCTATAGCCACTTCCAATTAGTTTAGATCATCAGATTGTCATTTGGGCTGAGATGCTAGTACTTTATATAGGTAGTAATGGTTCTTGTGGTAGTCGTGTTCGTCTACAATCTAATGCAATGGGATTGCATTATGATGACCCATACCTTGATTGCTAAATACCATAGCTAGCCAAGGTTAAAATTTCAAGTACATAACAGAAAAAATAATAGTTGACACTTGTAGCATTATCCACAGTTGAAGCAATTGCAATGCCCTAAAAACAAATGGGAGAAACCCAACATAGGTAATTGATCATGTTTTACTAAGCACTGTTGAAGCAAAATTTATCTGATCATGATCATAATCATTATCAAATACTCGTACAAGAGAAAGAGTGCTTAAAGAGATTAAACAAAGTAGAGAATCAGGGATTCATGATCAAAGAGTCAACATCCAAATTCCAATATATAATACTCCTAACTAAAAAACACAAGTTCAGAAAAATCAAACAACATCTAGATTGGCTTCTCCCAAATTTCCCTCTCTCAATTACTAATACAACTCTTCACAATCTTCATCCAAATCCAGCCTATGCGGCTATGCCCATATATTCATGCGTTGCGACTACCATAATTCTTAGGCGTTGCATGGCAATGGTCCGACCATTCCTTGCAAGGGGCGGCAACGTCACAAATGCAACAGTAGCACTGCAATTGATCAACCATCACACGAACACCCATTAGTATTTACTAGTAACATTCTTCATCTTCACAAATAATAAGTAATCCATAGCAGGGCATACAACAGAAAAACCTGAACTAATTAATATTGGATCATCCTCATATACAGTTGGAATATGATAGTACCAGTTTGCAATAGGTCTCATGAGATGTCTTTCCGAATGGGTATTCCGCGCAATGATGCCTTGAATGTGGAAAGTCTCTACAAGCAACCTGCCCAATATCTCGTTGTATTCACATCATAGAGAGAGCGAAAGAATACAAAGGGCAAAATACTATGTATATGAATTACGAGTAGTTTTTTGATGTTATGTATATAAATTAGTTGATGAGAAAGTATGGTATATGTACCTGGCCTAATTTTTCAGCTACAATGGAGATATCAGGATCATCATTATGTTGAGAAACAGGGAAAATTTTGAAAGAATCGTAAGGATCATAATCCAAGATCAGGCAATCCTCTTTATCCTTTCCAATCTCTTTCGCGCAATTCGTATTGTTGGGCTCATTCTTCATCGTTCCGCCGTTGTTTTCCATAACCTTCACAAAATAGAGAACAAAGCCAAGATCGTGACCATTACAAGTGAGAATAAATTGATAATCAAACTACTTCAAAGAGATTGATTAGTAGGGGATTTTCAAGGAACTAAAGGAATAAATTTTGAGTATTTACTAGCACTACTTGATCAAACATTATTTCAAAGAAAATTAAAGACATTATTGGAGGAGATACCTACTAGTAGTAGTTTGCAGAGACGTAAGATGCAAAGATCTTAACAGAAGTCAGGATATATAGCACTGATAAATAAGGGATGACATTTGCACAAACATCGGCTAATAAGAAATTGTGCAACCAGGAGGGGGGAAACAAAAAGGTAAAATGAATAAACAAACTAGTATAATTAATTAGTCATTAATTGAGAGAAGAAAATGAGTAGACTCCAACAAAGAGGAAGGATAGAATAGAAAAAATAAAACAAGAAATTTAGTTTTGGAAATTGATGTACTGGTATTTTTATGAAACAGAGAGTAATTACTAAGCAACACCTATGGTAAATGGGAATCAAAGTTGTGGGGACTCAAAATTTTTACTATTGATGATGGTATAGTTTCAAAGTTTCTGTCTACAAGATTAAGGAGTAATTACTACTGGAGAAGCCAAAAGGTTGTTTAATTAAGCAGAATATTGTTTAGCTTAAAGTTCTAATTGTTGGTGACATGAGCATGCTATGCTGTGCGCTTGTTCAAGGCCAGGATATATAGATGTTGATGTACAGTTATAGTGATACTCGTAGTAAATTGGCGCCTTTCAACCAAAACGGATCCCGGAACATAACCCTGTAAATTGGCACACACCTCCAATTTCACCAACGATACTAGTATAACAAGTTGCATACGGAATTGAGAACTCATAGCCAAATTTGCAGGGCTAAATTTTTAAGGTTTCACTTATGAAGAAGTACTGACATACAATAGAAATCCTTCCATGAGTGCATATTAGAACTTAAGCTAAAACAAAACAAGACAAACCCCGAAAATGATAAGTAAAATGTAATACAACAATGCTGAGACTAGCTACTTAAAGGGACGTCGTCCTTGATAATGCATGCTGCTGATCATAACCAACCACAAGCTCTTCATAAACAGAATCCAGGATCATTTTCTCAAAATCAAAAACACAATTAACTACTCTCAATCTCATCCTCCTCTATCCTCGCTCTACTCCTCTGGCTCGGGCTCAGGCTTGGTCATTTTGTCTTCAGCATACCTCCTCCCGTAGTTCTTCAATTTCTGTTATACACCTAT
The DNA here is from genome assembly GCA_030267885.1 of Mesembryanthemum crystallinum. Lineage (NCBI taxonomy): Eukaryota > Viridiplantae > Streptophyta > Magnoliopsida > Caryophyllales > Aizoaceae > Mesembryanthemum > Mesembryanthemum crystallinum. Next base: position 6,278 of record BSSO01006090.1, read on the forward strand.
TGAATCTCTCCTTGAGATCGTCTATAGCGTCATCGGTTTCTTTCAATCCGCCAGGTGTTGATGCTTCTCCTCAACTCATCCATCTTCTCCTTCATATCTGTCTCCCACTTCTCCATCATCATCACTTGTATCTCCGCCTTCAACCTCAAGCTCAGTACTTCCTCCATTAATGCCTCAGCTTTTGGTGGAGCTTCATACGTGTTCTGTTTCCTCTGCACTGTCACTCTCTTTCGCTAAACCACCTCGGCACGCCTCTTGGCCGGGAATCTTTGCAGACGTATTTGCAACTGCTCGTTTCTCCATTACTCTCTTTTGATCGTTCAACTAGCTTTTCTAAATTTTACCTCTTGCTTTCTGATACAGTTATCTCAACTCTCTGATACTCCCAAGGGAGTAATTTATACTAGTACATGTTATACCAAAGGTCTCAGGAGATGTGGGACTATAATTAATGGTAAATTGCAGCTGATTTAAATGAAGAGTTTGGGATGTTGCAGAGCCAGTGATAAAGGAGTATCAATTACTTTTGGCTTCAATTAGCTAACTTTGGAGTAAGTAGTATAAAATTTTGTTAACCCAAATTGGCAAATAAGTGTCTAGTTACCAAGGACAATAACATTATACCACACTCCTAAATACTCGGAATAATTTTTAAAAAGTTAACTACTCCATACTTGAATCATTATATATCAGTAGTAATCCTAATCCTGGACATCCTTCGTGTTGCCATATAAATTTTCATAAATCACGGCGATTTCACTTTAAATTGTCTTCAAGGGATACACTCGAATGAACAAGTGAAAATTAAACTTCAAACAATACAACAACCAGAGCTATACATAAGGGGCAGGGTTACCTTCAAGGGGGTATTAAACCTAGTTCACTACTGTGGTGGCCAAAAGTTGAGAAAAATACTTACTTTAGTCCTTATATAATAGCTAACACAAAACCAGACAAAACCCGATCGAATAGAACGGCAGAAGGTAAATTGAAATTCAACAAAAGGTCCTTGGATAAATCTTCTAGACCTAGGCTATGTAACATGCATGATCATGCATGCTGATCCTCACTATCAACACAAAAGCGGCGGTCTTCATAAACAGAATCCAGGATTATTCTCTCAAAATTATCAATACAATAGCTACCCTCAATCTCATCATCCCCTATCTTCTGCTCCTCGGGCTCAGGCTCGGAAATTTTCTTCTTGAGCCCACCTGTTGTAGTTTCTTCAAATTCAGTCATAAACCTACGCAAGCTCTTCCTGAGAACATCTGTGGCCTCCTCAGTTTCTTCTCGAAAGCTCTTCTTGATAGTGTCTATCGTCTCCTCAGTTTCTTCCCGGAAGCTCTTCTTGAGAACATCTATTGCCGCCTCAGTTTCTTCTAGGAAGCTCTTCTTGATGAGATCGTTTATGGCCTCGTCAGTTACTTTCCGCAAGGTAGTGTCGATGCTTCTCCTTAGATCATCCCTCATCTCCTTCATTTCTGTCTCCCACTTGTCCCTCATCATCTCTTGGATCTCCGCCTTCATCCTCGAGCTCAGTACTTCTTTTTCCTCCATTGCCTTTGGTTTTGCTGGAGTGTCATACGCGCTCTTATTCATCGATGGCGATGCTGTCAGTACTTCTTTTTCCTCCATTGCCTTTGGTTTTGCTGGAGTGTCATACGCGATTTGCTGGAGTGTCATACGCGATTGCTGGAGTGTCATACGCGCTCTTATTCATCGATGGCGATGCTGTCACTTTCTTTACCAAACGCGCCTTGCGGTTGCGCCTCTCAGCTGCTAGTTTCTGACTCTTCGTAAGAATACTCTCCATTGCTAACTACTATAGCTTTTTTTCTCAAACAGTTATCTCATCTCTCTAGTACAGTAACAGTAGTACTCATTTTATAGTACTAGACTAGATGATATACCAAAGGTCTGATCTCAAGTGATGTGGGACAACAATTGAAAAATAAACAAACCCTTCGGACTTCTCTAAGATAAACATAACATTGGAAAAAAGAGCTGATTTAAATCAAGGGCTTGGGAAGAAGTAGAGCCACTGAGGCGTATGTAGCCTCTGTAACATTACAACAGTAGTACAGTACCTTTTTTTTTTTTTTTATTTAAATCTTTTGGCTCAAATCAGTAGACTTTAGAGTGAACCTTTATCCTTGTAATAACTTGATGAGTAGTATCATTTTCCTAAGCCGAACCGGCACAATAAGCGTTTAGTCATTGAGAGTGTCATAGTAAACCAAATTGTTGGCCCACAGGGAATATTTTTGTGAAACTTCACTACTATTTCAAATCATTAATCATCACTATTATTGAACTTGGACTAAAGTTCATGTTACCATTTGCATTTTGGTGGTTTAATTTTCAAATATCTTGACGGGATACAATAACATGAGTATATTACATATATGGAATAGGTTTTTGTATACTAATTAATAAAAAGAAATAAAATGACCAGGCTATCCTTATTCAGGTATTATTTAAAAAAGATAAGATAATTATTAATGCATTTAATTTGGGGATAAAATTAGAAAACTAATTAAAGTTTTGCATTGAAATGCTTGAACCACGCGTATCCAAAACTAATAAAATTTTGCTATAATGACATCTATATAAAATCATATGGAGTAGTAGTTTAGATTTTTCCTTTTTTAGTATTTGAAAGTTTGAACTTGATTTTAATACGCGAGGTAAATCCAAGCTTCAATTTGATCCGTTTAATAGTTTGTGATTAAATTAGATGAGAGAATGAGTTGATCCATGTAATTGACCATGATTAAGGAAATAGCTATCAAATCACAATTCTAAAGTTAAAAATGAATTTATTACGAGTATGCCTATATATGGACCAAGTTTATACAAAATGTCAAAATCTACCTAAATCAAGAGAAAAATAAACAATAAAGAATATGGAGAAATATAATAAAAGGAAGTGAACTGTCAAATCTATCTATTAATCTATATTAAAAGGATTTTTTGCGAAACACCACATTTTATCATGTCCACTTTGTGAACAACTACCTTTTAAAAAAATTTTTGCGAACAACTACCTTTTAAAACGGATTTTGTTGTAAATTGATACCTTTAGCCAAATTCAAGCCAAAATTTTAGTGAAATCCCCAAAATACCCTCACCCCCCTTTTAGGTGATTCGCTTAAACTCTACCTTTTTCTATACCCGTGAAAAGTATCTTTACATAACTCGCATAAAATAATATAAACTTTCTAAACCGAGCGCACGGTTAAAAAAAAGTTGAGGATATAAGTGAATTACACAAAGGGAGGTAAGGGTATATTGGGGATTTCACTAAAAATTTGGCCTGAATTCGGCTAAAGGTATCACTTCGCAACAAAATCCATCTTAAAAGGTAGTTGTCCGCAATTTTTTTTTTAAAAGGTAGTTGTTCGCAAAATGGACATGATAAAAGGTAGTGTTTTGCAAAAAATCCATATTAAAACGCAATCCTCCAAACCTATCTTCCCACCCTACCTGGAAAATTTTAGAAGTTTGTAACTCTTTAACCCAACTCCTAATCTACTTTACTAACCATAAAAAAAAAAAAAAGCTTCAATCTTAAATCACTTTATCAATAAACATAATTATTACTCTCATTATTTGAATCCAATATCAACCATTACAAACTTTATACCATTATCATAAATATATATAATTAAGTGGAGCAATTATAAATAAAACCATTGGTACTAATTACTATTGAATAGTCATATAAAATTGATGATAGTATCCAAATTTTTATTTAGTAACCTCTATAAGCCACACACTCACAAATAAATTAATTATTTCTAATCCTAATAATTTTAGAATCACCCATTACTTACTAATTTAGATATGATCTAAAATAATCAATTAATATGATAAAATATCCTTTTGCTAGCTATTACTGCATTATTACTAATTTGATATAAACCATTGTATACTATTTATTTCATTTGTTATAATTAAAAGGAGTCATTACAATGCAACTAAATACCACCTGTTCTAATTATTAAAGATTCATAGAAAATTGATGAGAATACAAAATTTACTTAACAATCTCTAAAATCCACATTCTTACTGCTATTATTATCATGCTATTATTATCACGTAATTTTCATCTGGGCAATGCAAAAAATCAATAGTAATAAATTAAAATAAAATTTCAAATATTTATATCTTCTCCCCTCAGCACGTTTCACTTTATGATCTCCTCACAAAATAAATAAATAAATCAATTAATATAAATTAATTCTAATACATGCTCTCATATATGTATGAGTAACAATTAAGGTCATTTTGGTTTACCTTGTGACTTTTTGCCTTGAATTTGTTTAATCAAATACGTGATAATGAAAATAAATGGACTACTAAATATATTCCATAAATGACAGTAGTTATTTTGAGTTTGCTGATAGCCAAATTCTTGTTTAATACGTGTCTCATCGAATTATTAGATAAAACGCATGAATAATAAGGGTTTGTGGGTTTAAATCCACTTATTGAAGTTGGGCCAAGTAGTGCCTCATCGAAACTAGTATTGGCGCCAGAACACGGGGCCCAAACCCAAAGGCGGCATTGCAATTGCATTATATAAAGACAGACCCACCCGGCAAAATCGACAAGAGACAAGGCAGTAAAGTAATTACTCCTTCCAAATTCAAATTCAAATTCAATGGAGGCAATGGATGAAGAAGAAGTGAAGGCATTTTTAGAAGCAGCAAAAGAACAACTTAGGACAACTACAATCGGAGTTCCGCCGGGGCGGCCACCGCTGTGGCCGATAGGTCTGTTTTGTTTGATTGAGGGGGCGAATAGCATATATCCTTTCGACAACAATGGGTTAGGGTTTAACTCTATTCTACTCTCTTTCATTTGATTTGATTTGATTTCTTGATTAATACTCCTAGTATGTATAATCTAAATAGTTTTTTTTTTTTTTTTTTACAAATTTCGATTATTAATTTTGTTATTGTAGATGTGTCGGGGTTTATACCGACGAGAAAGAGGGAACTGAGACGTATGTGATCAACGAAGTTCTTGTTCAACGAAAGATATGCTCCACTGACGATGAAGAAGCAACATTCGAACGAAACAATCCTATGGTTCCCGTTAGTATCAGAGGGTAATTCAATCTATTTAGTCAGGATTTTGATTGCAAACTGCAAAAACATGCATACACCAATGAGAACGTGTCTGAAACACTGTTTGATCTATAAAAACCAGTTTTTTTTTTTTCTGTCCTATATCATTTTTTTTTTTTTTTATGGTGATTTAACATCTGTTCATTGGTTGATTTGTTGCACATGGTTTGTGTTGCAGTTTCAAATTAAAATTGAGTTTGATTAGATTTTGATAGTACTTACTGTAGATATTGTTTCTCAGAGGCAAAATACTAATTCAAAAACCTTAATAAGCTGCCTTAATTTTTGTTTTCTTTCTGTTTATATTCAATCATTCATTCAGACTCGGGAAGATACCGCTCTCTCGTCCACCTACACCGCCAAGGTCTACTACTCATATGAATGCTTGCAAGGAGGTTTGTATCTTTGAAACTGCCGGAGTTGCTCAAGCTGCATTGGCGTACTTCAACAAGAAGCATGTATGTAAATTGTAAATGACAGCCATTTCTTTGATATGCTGCTCTTCGGCGTTTTATCTATCTGCTTATTTATTACTCTACTCTCTGTTAGGATCACATGCACACTTGATTAAAATAAAGAACAAAGATATGTTTTTCGTGGTAGACTTCTGCACCCTGTTGTGCACTAGGATTTTGCTGTTACAATGTTGGAATGAGTGGAAAACAGGCCACGCTCCTTGTATAGCAAGAAAACCTTAGAATAGCAACGGGGAATATTGCACATTATTGTACTGTATGGAGATTCATGCAGGACTTCTATTGACTATAGAGTATATTTCCTCTAAGTTTCACCACCAATCTTATAGGCTTGCATCAATTTATTTATTGATTGTCTGAGTTCGTTTGACACTCCCAGCCTCCAGGCCCTGATCTAGTCTATCTTCACCCTGCATTAGTTTCTTTATTTACTATCCAATGTTCATTGAATTTCAGAATACAGACTATAAGCT
>BSSO01006091.1:0-12364 GCA_030267885.1 Mesembryanthemum crystallinum
CTTAATAATTCTTCCGTTTTTGTTACGGGGTAAGAGAAAAGAGACTATAATTGGGGTAATTAGCCTTATGTGAAGCACATGTAGAAAGCGTGGGGGCAAAATGATCAATTCACGTTGTTTTTTCACCACTAAAAATCATAAGGTAGTGCGGGTAGGACAAAAGTAAAGATTAAGGTAGTTTTGTTTAAAAAAAATTATATAAGGTGGCTCGATAAAAAACTCGACTTTTAAAATGTGGTTTCTGACAATTTTTTCCTCAAGTTATTATAGCTAGTTTTGCTAAACTCATAGCAGTATCATAGACGAATAAAAGTCAAATAAAAAGTTACTCCATCTGTTCTCTAAAGAAGGGAAGGTGACGCTTGGTTTTCCGCAACTCAAAGCGTCACCTTATTTGTAGAACGGATGGAGTACTATATCTAACTGAATTAGTTGGGTTCCCATCAATCCAATTCAAAGTACTACTAACATTCGATGCTTCTGGTGTGACCTCTTCACACTCCACAAGTGACACTACCAAAAATAGTACTGTAAAATACTCCCTTTGAGTACTTCTCTCAGTTGACGCAAGTCAATGTGTATAAAGCTTTGCCTATAGTAAATTGGGGGTTCAGCTGTAACATCAGTAGCTGATTCTCAGTCCCACCCAAGAGGAAGAACCAGGCAAAGGGATCAATCATCAATGGAGCAGCAGCAACCTCAAATCTCACTCAATAAGCCCCTTCGATGCATCGTTAAGCTCGGTTTGTGCTCCCCCAATTTGTCTTTCATTAATCGTTTCTCTCTCCGACTTTTAATCACTGGTCATTTGCAAACTTATCCCTTTATTGCCCATTAATCTCTGTTTGATTGAATCGTTTTATTGGGTTGAACACGATTAATGAGCTTATTAGTACTGATTATAGCCCAATATCAACAAAAATTTTGATGGGCAAAGACCCTTCTAATCTTTTTGGGTCGTATTCACATGTTATTAGCCAATGTTAAATCAGATTTAAATGCGGAAACTTTGGATGTGGGTTTTGAGAATGACGTGTTGGATCAGTTTAAATGCAGGTAATGAGATGTTTGTGTAATAGGGTGTGTTTGTGACTAAGTTATCTTGAAATAACTTTGATTAACTTCTTGATGCTGAGTTTAGGGGGTTCAGCAATAACTTGCAAGAATGAATTGGAGAAGATTGATGAAGAAAATCTTAGAGCGGTTTCGATACACTTGAGGGAAGCAATGATGTCTGGTGAGGTTGTTGGGATGGATTGGAGTAAGAGACCGGGGCAATCGGGTATTTGTGTAAATGTAGACGACATTGGGGATCGGCCATTGTGGGATTCTAGCAACTTTGTTGTTGTTCATGGAGCTGGTTAGTTACTTCACTTGGCAAACTTTGTTATTTTGTTAATTTATGCTTATGCTATGCATTTGAATTTAGCTACTATATATCTTAAACTAGGTAATATTTGTTGTGTAGACCATCAAGTAAAATCGAACATATATTAGTAGTAGTAATCTTTATTTCTTGTTTATGTCTCTGCGTTATTATGGCTATGTATATGAAGTCAAATATTAATATAGTATACTGAGGTAGGCTTCATTTCAAGTATCAGGAATAGACTTTCAGGCTTTTTCCACTCAAATAGCAAATGGAGAAGCGGGAAGAAAAGAAAGGTGTGAGATTAAGATGGTTCTGAATGGAGCTGAATTGAACTTAACTGAATTGAGCTTAGAACTGAAAACCAAATGGTAACCACGTAATGGACAAGGCCTTAGTCAAACCAAAATAAAAAATCATATGCAAAATCATGAGAATTGGTTATTGATTTCCTCTTATCCATACATAACTACATGAATACTTTGCTTCCTCATCTTGAAGATCTGGCTAGGTTCTGACTACTTCCCATTCCTTCATCTTGTTTCAAGGGGTAATTGGGGGTTATGGGATCTCTGAGTTGGTCAAATTAAAGGCGTTGAATTTATGAGCTGCGGGGTTTCATAACTGGTGTATTTCGTTGCTTTATCAAAGCTTCTGCACCTTATAACAATGAATAAGATGAAAATATTTCATGTGCGTGATAGCAAGCTTATTATGATCTCACCTTTGGTTTTAGGCTCATTTGGGCATTTCCAGGCTAGCAAATCAGGGGTACATCGGGGAGGATTGAACCAGTCTCTTGTCAAAGCTGGCTTTGTTGCTACCCGCATTTCAGTAAGAAATACTAATCTTTGCCTTATTTTGGACTGCTATGTGGAATGTGGCCTTCACTTTGCTAGTGGCAACATTCTTTACTGATTTAAGGAACATCATATAAAGCTTAGTGAAGTAAATAACTTTCCTTTGCGTTCACTGTGCTTTTGGTCTCTTGCTGAGATGCTGTGACACTACTTGTTAAGGTTTTCTTTTGTTCATGATTGTACCTGATTGCCTGCGTCATTTTGTCAGGTGACATCACTTAATCTGGAAATTGTGAGGGCACTCGCCCGAGGTACATCTCAAATAGGAGTGCAAGTATTTTTCTTGATGCTTGATAACTTTTGTGTTCCTAGATACTCGAAGTATTATTATTATTATTATTTTTACAAGCTAAGCATACTAATTGATGTATTCAGCTTATTTATGTAAATTGTTTTATCTTTTTGTTGGGAAAAAGAAATGATATAGGATCATTGTAAGGGACAAATGTTATGTATTTTGAAATTTATTTTCTCTATATCCTTTTCTCTCTTGTCGTTCGTACAGATCTTGAATCTTCATCTATAGCGTTGAAGTTCAGTTCTACAAGTGTGTTCTAGAACAACAGTTCAAGTGCTAAATGTTGGATCCCCTTAAATTTAGCTTACAACTTCTCAGTTATATATAGTTTGTGTGACTCTAGCACTTCTTCAGTTTAAGATCTGCATTTTGATTTAGGTTAGCTATGGCCTTTTTTCTCTGATTCAGCATGCTTCCCCTCTTGAACGGTCAGGTCACTGTTAAAATCCTGTAGATGTTACCCCTATGGCCCTATCATAGGGTCCTACTTCTGCAACATATTTTTAGGTGTGAAAAGAAAAATGCTACGGTATCTTATGTTGCTTTTCTTCTCTTGCAGAGGGTATCCCTTCAATCGGTATATCTCCATTTCCAAGTGGATGGACAACACATGAGAGAAATGTTAATATGCTACTATTATATCATTAATGTCTTTAATTTGCTTTTCTTCTAAGAAGAGAGCTCCAAATATCTATATTAAACTATATACTATCATATTGCAGGTTGCCTCTGCTGATGTCTCCACCGTGGCTACAGCTATTGACTCCGGTTTCATCCCTGTACACCCATTATCTCTGTTATTCGTGAGCCAATGATCGAAATCTTCTGAATATCTTACTTGCATATTTCTTTTATTGGAATTTAAATAAGTATTCCCTTCGTCTCGTGTAAATGTTAACAATTTCGTATTTGAGTCGTCTCATGTAAATGTTAACATTGTCCAAATTAGGGAAAAAAAAAATCAATGCAATTACTTATTTACCCCCACTATACTACTATCTTACTTTTACCACACCAATAAAGTAGAGGTAAAATGGACAATAAAACTACTTTTCCAACTCTGCTTGGTCTTTGTGCAAACTGATTTTGTTAACGTTTTCACGAGACGGAGGGAGTACTTACATATTAAATCTGGAAGTATGTTCACATAGCTATCAGTTCGTCTTGTCTGGAATTACATGGGCTTGTCTCGTGGTCTTCTCATATTGAACGTATAAGAAGAGGTGTGTTAACTGCTATGGGAGAGGGTTACTTAAAGATATTATTCAGTTGAGAACTAGTATATTTTAGGTATATGGTTTTATTTTGTTGGGATAAGTAGAGGGGTTGTAATTACATAAGAGATAAGCTTTCGGAAAGGTTATTGAACTTTAAGTTGTGGAGATGTATTTACATATTGTTGATATCATCATTCACGAGTCTCTCTGCTAGGTTTTCCCTCGACCTGGGAGGCGGGTCGCCTGTCAATGATAAGTTCACATGTAGTTCTATGTTATTTGATTAGTGTAGAAATATACTGTCTGACACCAGGATATCCATGATGTTCAGCATTGATTCTGTCTTGTTTGTTTTCTAGGTCTTGCATGGGGATGCAGTTCTTGATCATTCACTGGTTTGCCTTTGTTCATTTAGTTCTTTCTTAGAATACATACACTATATTCTTATAATCTTATCTTGATCCATATAAAGAAATATATATGTACCCACTTATGTTAACAGGGTTGCACCATTTTGAGTGGGGATGTGATTATACGGCATCTAGCAGAGTTATTGAAGCCTGAATACGTTGTCTTTCTTGTATCCTTTGGCTGAGTAGTTTTCAGAAATCACACATTATACTTGATAATTGATATAAATCAGGGAAAGAATGGCAAAGTCACTTGTCTGCCATTTTTTGTTGTGGCTATGTTAGTTTCTTCAGGGTCTGTCAGATTTGTAGCAACATGGTTCTTGCAATACTGAAAAAGATGCTGATATGTTCATTTTCAATTAAGCTTAAGTAGGAAGGCCAGTGAACACAAAGCCAATTAAGGGTTAGACACAACCTCTTTCTAATACAAAGGTGATTTTTCATCATCCATTCATCACCTGCCCATCAATATTTTAATTTCATACAGCTCGCTTCATCTCTTAAAAGAGTGTCATAGGCCCGAACAGCAATTTATACATGTTTTCCGAACAAGCATTTATGAAGACAGATGTTTTTGGTGTGTATGACCGTCCCCCATCGGAGCCAGAAGCAATATTGTTAAAAGAGATAGGTGAGCATTCTGTTAAACTGTAGTTGCTGTTTTTAATGTAAAAGGTGACTCTTGTGAGTTGAGTTCTGCCAATTCAGTCTCAATATTTCATTTGAGTTTGTATTGCTATCAGCTGTTGATGAAGATGGAAGCTGGCGTGTTCTGAATCCTGCCCCAGAAACTATGAATAAGGAAGGTAAGAATTCTATCAAAATAGTTCGACCATAGGTGGTGTCACCTAAAGGCCCTTGAGCATTCAGCTGTCACTTTATCCCCAACATTGCCTCATCATAGATCACTTTATAGAATACTAGATATCTGTCAAAACATATTAGTGCAGCCTGAAATGCTCTCACATCACTGATCAGTGCAAAATGTCTAAATGATTCGTAAGAAATGTGGGCCAAGTAAAATAAAAAACTCAACAGATAATTCCTGCGTTTTGCTAAAGGTGATCCTATCACGTCTCTCCAGATAGGTTCCAATCGAATAACGAGTTGGAGGACAGTCGAAATTCCATTCAGATGTTTTACGGCATTTTCTTTGTAAAGTCCTTGTATTTGTATAGCAAACAAATGGAAGATACTTGTGCTCGTACCCTCTAAATTTTGTTCCCATGATGCTATCTTGCTTTCTGGTATCAATTGTTTTGTTTTGTTTTGTTTTTCTTTTTTTTTTTTTTTTTTTTTCTGTCAACTAACCATTACTGCAAGAATAGAAAAAGAATATTTCATTCTCTTTGGCATTGCTTGATAAACTTGCATGTGTTGTGTTACACAGTAGCGAATTTCTCTGATGAGAAATCATGCATATGCTACCCCTTATGAATACAAAAAAATGAGAAGAGTTTTATGGGAATGGAATGAAGTTTCTTATTGAAAGCTCATTTATCAATTCCTTTAGGACTAACAAACTAAATTGAGTTTTATAGATAAGTTTCTGATGTGAAGCTCCATCTGAAGACAAACACTGGTTTGATTATAATTCTCTATTCTTCAACAGTTGAAATAACTGTAGCAGCTCATGACACAACTGGTGGTATGGTGACCAAGATTTCCGAAGCTGCAGCTATTGCAAAACTTGGAATTGATGTATATATTGTAAAGGTAATCATGTTTTCTTCCCTGACGACACAAAAAAAAAAAAAAAAAAAANTCTGCTAAAGAGGCTAAAAAGGTCATGCTGCTAGTCACAAATTCATTTGCGTCAGCATCTGACATGAGTTGCACTGTGTTTGGCCTAACTAGTTGAAAGCTTAAGCTTCTCCCTTATTTTCCCTTACAAATGACCCTGTCCTCCTTCACCTCTCCATTTTCAGCTTCTAAAGAGCTAATAAAAACATCTCATATGGAGCTAACTAACGTGGGTTTCATTTGAAGCTTGTGTTTCTTGTCCTCTTAAAGTTTTTAGCTTGCCACAAGCTGAAAATGAGGTGGAATGGGTACAGTATAAGGGAAAAAAGCTCTAATTTCAAGAAGTTAGGCTAAACACGCTTTTATTAAGTGTTAATTGTTTGCCTTGTACTCCTCCACATTGCATTCTTCAACTTCAGAGTTCGATTTTCCTGGATGCAGGCTGCCACAGATCATTCGTTGAAGGCCTTGAACGGGGAGATAAATGGCAAACTTCCTGATGACTGGCTTGGGACAGCCATACGTTTCATGAGGAAATAGTTACGATGATATCAAGGGAAAATATATCTAACTGCTCTGGATTTTTAGTCTGTGGACTGCATTTTGCATTGTCAGAACTGCTAACCTGCTAGATTCGCCATTCTTGTTAGGTAACCATTGTTTGTTGTAACATCAAGCTTATTCAAGTGCGGTCTTTAGGTAGGATATTTTCAGTTTGTTTTTGGTCTTGGTGACAATACTTAAATCCAATGAACTAATGTATACTGTCTTCTTCATCATATGTTTTTGGTCTTGACGATACTAATGACATCCTCTATCAATAATAAGGAGTTTCATCATGGAAGGTATTTCAGTTCTCAAGAAACTTTTTACTTGAAAAGAACTAGTACTACATATATATATATTTCAAAAAGAGCCACAACTCCAATTTGATTATCTTTTGTTTTAACAAAGGTAAGATAAGGAATTAAGGCTTCTCATCATACTAACTTACCAAAGCTTTCGTGCAACAGAAATTGGCAAGGATTTCTTCTCGTCTATCGCCTACCTTTCAATGATACTTAGCTTATTAAGTTTTCTACAGAACACTAGCAATAACAACTAATCATAATATGAGTAAAATAAAATACAAATTCTAACTAATTCAAACATCTCTATTCTTGATACCATTTACAAATCAAAATGCAAATCAAGGAAATTGTATAGAAAAGAGAAAGGAAAAGAAAGAACAAATGTGATAACCTAATAAGAAAATTCTAAATCTGCCAACATGATAATTAGTGATGCATCAAGAACTACCCACTTAACCCTAATCATAAGATGTTACCATAGCACATAATGGAATACTTCTAAAATAGGGGCAACATTAAGTTGGTATTAGCAAAATATTCCCACCCTCTTTAAATCCATCACCAATGCCTCCAATGATACCAAGAACAAATGCTAACAAAATAATAGCAAAACAAACCTTAACAAACACACAACTTACCCCAACTTTCCTCTCTTCATTAATTTCCTTCACCACCACCCCTTCCCTTTCTCTCTCCTCATCTTCCCCTTCCTCTGTTCCAAAGCAGAGCATCCCCTGTTTCTCATCCCCTGCATTTCTTTTACCATAACAACTCCCATACTCACAAACTTCAGTGCAAATACACTTAATCTCATCATCCCCACCAAAACCCACCTCATCTTCCTCCTCAAAAAGCCTCCTTCCTTTCAACTTCCCGTTCTCGATACCGATCCTTCTCTCTCTCCCCCGCTCCTCTTCCTCCTGCGCCAATTCGTTCTCTCTCACCCTCCACACTTGTCCGCTCGCTATTATCGTCCTTGGCGTTGAGAACGGAGGAGATGATGTCCCTCTTAACATTGTTGGGTGTTGAAGGGATGACATGAGGTCCCTTGGAGAGCTTTCTAGTAGTATCATTTGGCGATGAACAGAGCTACAATCACTAGTATTCTGTTTATGAAATTTTTTCTTGGGTTTGGTTTTCATTGATGATTGAGTAAAAGATTGCCATTCTTCTTCAAGGGTTCTGAACTGCTGCTCCAGTTTTTGTGGTAATTTGGGTTCTTTTGGTTGTTCTTGGATGATTTTTTCCTCCATTGTTGTTGATGATGAAGGTGGAGAGAGAGAAAAATTGAGAGAGAAAATTACAGGAGGTTGAGAAATTTTACCCCCTATGTTCTCGAGCAGTAGTTATCTCAAGATCATAATCTATAATAACTTCTTTATAAATTTTTTTGATTTTTGAAATTTATGTTGTTTGTTAGAAAGAGGGGGTTTTCCCTCTTTAATGTCCAACGGCATTGGCAATTCTGAGGAAAATACTAAACCGTTCATCACTGTCATTTAAATTTCGATTTAATCATGCGGATCTTCATTAGTACTATTTTTTGTTAAAAAAATAAAAAGCATTTTCTCCACAGGAATAAATAATTCTTTGAATTATATCAAAAAATAAAAAGCATTTTGTACTAGGTAATAACCTTAAGGTTATGTTCAAAACCTAGGAGTTCCATTCTTTCCTTTTCTTTTCTTGTTAGCCTTGTTCGGAATGGCTGCTAGTTTTTGATTTTGAAAAATTTACAACCTTTTGTAGAAATTGAATTTAAAGTTGAAATTTATTGTGCATATAGTTCTATGCTTAATAACAACAAAAAATGGGAAACCAAAAACATGGTCTAAAAACTGGTTTTCAGTTAAAAATTGGCGAGTGACAACCATCCCAAACATGACCTAGTTTTAATGGTTAAGTGTAGATGTTAGGCCATCCCAAAGCATCAACTCATTTATGATTTGACTCCCCATCAACATATGACAAATGTGAGAAAAAACTCTTGAATTTCATGATAAACAGTTGATAACTGGACATAAAGATATCAGAGTACCCTTACAATGAGCAGCATTAACACTGAGCCCCCCATAACACGAAGTTTGTAGCACGTTCTCAAACTCATAATCATATAGTTTGTCAGTAAGCTAATAGTAATAAAATTATATATATATCATAATTTTGATGCCTCAGACAACTTGAACTGCGATCCATGAACAGCTAGCCACTCTACTTGGGTCCAATGTCCTTGAGACCGCAAATCTGTTCTTCTCCCATGGCAGACATCACACTCACAATCAGGTCTTTCCCCTCGGCAAATCCACCCTCGATCTGTGTGGTGCATCAAGCAATATAGCATTAGTAACTGACCCAAATTCTAGATATTGAAGACACGCCTGCAGTTCATTTGTTAGTTCACAAAGTTATAGCACCCTCGTTTGCACCCCTCCCATCGTCCCACACATAATGTTCACTAGGCAAGAGCGTAGAGTTTCATGCCCGTCACAAGAAACTTCAACATATGATGCTACAAAACCTAATATGATGAGCTTTTGTGATAATGTCCAAAAACTGAAGCTCATAACTTAAACATTGCACCCTTGATTCCGAACAAGGAGTAGGAACTCATGCACAGCCGTGGACAGACTATGATTTGAAGAAAAGAAGAAAAAAAAAGGACAACACAGCACAACACAGTAGCAGAATGCTTTAGACACAAACCTGCGAAAGCAGATTTTCATCGGTTGGCAGCCTTAAATCATCCTTGGTACCTCCATTCTCAGTCAGCAGGCTCACCTGAAATATTATTGGGTGTCAGAAACTAAACAACATTGATGGGCTCGTGGCCTGACAAACACACAACTAAACCACTGGAAGAAAGGTTTGAACTTACAAAGCCATCCTCAGAGATGTCAATGAGCTGGTAATCAGTACGACTGACATGTGGAACCTGCAAAGGAACAATGATTACATACATCAGATTTCAGAGCAAGGACAAAAATGAAGCAAAGGGGAGGTACGATAAAGAGATATTCTAATAGGACTATACATCACAGTTGTGGGAGGATGGAACAATATCTTCAAGCTTCTTCCCAGTGAAGATGTCAATAGCAACAAAGTGGCACTTAGCATGACCATGCTTGCCAGTCTTAGAAGTTGAAACTTCAACCACCTGTCACAACAAAATAAGGGTTGCGGATGAGAGAAAATTCATTTGAGTAACCATTCTGATCTTCTTCAAGTAATAGTGGGTGCAATGAATATTCATTTTGAAGGTACCACATAATTCATACAAAAGAATTTCAAAAAGATCAAGAAGCACCCTGGTTTGCCGACACGGAGCTCAGAGCAAAGGCTGACCACAATAATATGTCCTTGATCAATGCTGCCACCAACTAAACAATGTAGAAACAAGACATCATTTTATAGGATGTCCCATAAGGGACAAAAGCATCAAAGCAAGGTATCATTCGCACCAAGTCCACAACTTCTCTCTATTACTAGCAGATCTACGAATAGCCCACCGATTGCATGGACATGAGACACAACTTGGATGTAACATAAAAAATTACTGATGTACAGTAATAATCAGTGCAGATTACCCAACCAAGTTGGTCAGTGTCTCGGTGATTATTTTATAAAGCTTTATGCTTGCTTGCAGATTACCCAGACAAATATTCTAGATCCGACATGGCTCATTCTCTCTTTTCGTACCCCTGCCCAGAAATTTAAGGGTTTTTTTTTTGGTGGGAGGAATGACAATAGCTTACGCAAGTAGGCAACCCATTGAATATTCCACCATCCTCTAGTTATCCCTTTTTTGCCAGACCTATTTTCCAGAAACTAGGATCACTAAAATCCACCAAACTCATGACAATGATCAATTTCCAACCACCTTATATTTAGAAGGTAATACCACTACTAAGACCAGTTACCTTTGGCTACAACAGACCATCTCAAACATCTCGAATTCACCACTGCCCACAATTAACTCAATAACTTATTCAGATACTCCAAATTGTGACTTTCTTCAGTGGCAACAAATTTATCTTTGTGATTTGAATAAAGTATCATAAACCTCTGTAAAGACAAATCATCCCACCCTTACCAAAAAAAAAAAAAAAAGACAAAAAAAAAGACAAAAATCTATTTAACAGAATACTGATTACATTATTTTTTATTTTTTATTTTTAATTTTGATGAAAAGAGGGCTTAAAAACATTAGCTAACAACCGTCAAACAAAGAAATTGAACCTATAGTATGTATAGGTCATCTACTTGCAAGTATAATCAGATGATCCTCATCAGGTAAACGTAGCGCAAATCCGACCTTTTCTAAACCCTAAGTGACTTAACAGTCGATATTGACAATTAGCAACTACAAGAAACTCATCTGCCACCCATCATGCTTCTGAATCAAGCATCAACCACAAAAGACCTGTGTTTTTTTGCTAATTACAGTAATTTGATCAGTCCCAGTTGCTTCAACTACCTAACAACTTCTTCCGCATAAGCTACAAAATCTATAATTCACGTGTTATTCATGTGCTATTTTCCTAATCATCTACAATCAAATCATGTAATCCAGTGTCAAATATAACCTAGTCCAACATCAAAGGAAGCAGCTTTTAACATAACAAGTCACATAAACATTAAAGAGAGAGAGAGAGAGAAAACCCATAATTCAATTCCCAGATTCTAAGTCGAATTTCAATTACTTTTGATCAATAAACAAACGCGATATAATTGAACTCAATCAAAAAGACCAATTCGAAAGACCCCAAATTTATCAGAAACAGAGCAAAATCATTCAAAAATTGAACTGAAAAATCCAGACCGAAACAAAATCGAACAAAATTCGATCAAATAAACCTTGCAGGGGCGATTCTTGATCACGACATGACCACCCTTACGAATAGTACCAGCCTGCTGTGGGTAAGTTTTGGAGGCTCCAGCATCGGCCTTCGATTCGAAGTGGTGCTCTTCGTCCGACATATTCACAGAGCTTTCCTTTCGAATCGAAGAAAAACAACAATCGAAAACCCTAATTCAATCCCTCAATATACACCGTCAACAGGAGACAAATACAGAGAAGCCAGAATTTCGCGTTTGATCAAAGCAAAATAAGGGAAGCTTTTTATATAGCTTTCAGCCCATAACAACAAAAGGAAATTTCTTTTTTTTTTTTTTTAGATAATTTTTCACGTTTTGATTGAAAAAGGGGAATTTGTTTCCTTCCAAAAGTGTGAGAATATGGTGCAATAAGGGGAAAGGCTTTTTGTGTTTTGAGTACTACTTTTGTATTTTGGTAGTTGTATTGGAGTATCTTTTTGGAAGGTTTTTGTGTAGCTTACAAATTAGGATTATATTTTTTTTTTTTTTTTTTAAGATAAGAGCACCTAGTTATTAGAATATGTATCATGTTAGGACTCTAATGCATATCAAACTTTCCTACGTTAATTTTGTCCTAGAGTATTACTTATTTTATTTGATTCGATTCATATTCAAACATAAACTTTATTGGTTCAAGTTTCCTGGCAATACCTACATGAATTTATTCGTTAAATAGTTGAAACCATACGTTAGTAGGTGCCCTTTAGCCACGCTCAAAAAGGAAGAAGTTCCTCCTTA
>BSSO01006092.1:0-12363 GCA_030267885.1 Mesembryanthemum crystallinum
TTGTGAGTTGGGCTTAGATACACAAATTCAAGTTGGACTAAGTCGTGACCTCATTGAGACTAGTCTCATTAGAGACAAGCTATTATATTATATATGTGGCGTCGGTAAATGTGTTCTCTAAAAGATCCAATAATATCGTTTTGGGTAAACTACAACAACGTGCTTGTTTATCTTTCGATACAAATGTCATAAAGACTATCTTCCTAACAAAGTTTAGCCATTCATCATGTAGACCACCATACTTGTTTTTGTTGGCTAAGTGCCCCTCCTTGAGCATAAAGTGAACAATTCCGACTCTATAATTGTCCATTACTTCAGTCTATAGCTTCATGATTTTGTGACTAAAATTATTAATAATAATTACATATGTCATTTAATTTAATTAGTTGATAAAAATGCATCACTATTTTGATCCAAACTTATTCACAACAGTGTTGTGTACATTAAAAAAAGAAAAAAAAAAAGGAGAGTTTGTACAACAAACTGATGGCAACAGTGCTTGGTTATTGATCGGACCCAATCCGAATCCAATAGTGACTTTTAGTAGTTTATTATTGGTTATTTTAGTCCTTGTACTCTTGATCGAAACAAAGAGAGAGTTGTTATTATTAATCAAAAAATCAAAAAATTATGGGAAGACATATATACTAATATTGTATTTGTGTGTATTAATAGAGTTCAAATGATTAGAAGAATTTGGTTTGCATTAAGATGCGCAATCACGAAATTTTCAAAACTAGTAGTAGTAGAATTATTGTGGACAACAGAGAGTGAGAGATGATCGATCATCAATCATCATCATCTTATCTGTCTATTTTAGCGTCGTAACTTGATAATGATACCCAAAACTTGGATCATCCTTCTTCATGCGCTACAGCAGAAAGCAATTAGCTATCAATTAGGTTAGGTATGTACCAAATATTGGATCACACAATATCTCATAGTATAATAAGTACGTAATAATAATAAGCTGATATATACTGTCATACATACCAAATTAACAAGCTCGATCATAAGATCTTTATCTTTATCAAGTAAATGATCTAGTCGATCACCTATATAACTTTTAGTCGTTCTCTTGTGTGGTTGTTGCACGGTGCAGCAATCAAAAGTATCACTTTTTCATCCAAAAGTACCACCATTTTTAATTCATTTTAACTTTTTAAATGTTTAGAACGTTATTCACAATACCACTTTTATATGAGAACACACTTTTCGGTGGTTGCTCATAGTATAAGCTTTTAAAAGACACAAGTAAAGGTATGGTTGATTACAGAGGAATGATTATTCGGGCGGAATCTACACCTGGCACTTAGACGATAAGTATAGATATCTTCATCATATAGTTCAAAATAAAAACAATGAACTTTCAAAATTATCAAATTAAGCGAAATAACACGAGCTAATTAAATAAAACCATCCGTATCTGTTAAATCTGCCACATACACTTTCAATAATCGATAACTTTATATATGGGTTCATGCAACCTAATTCATCATAGATTATCCTCTCTAGCTAGCTACTACAATTGGTGTGGATTTCATTAAGATATGTGATTATAAGAGATTAGCAACTCGATCGGTGATTATTCTTTGTGTAATATATCTAGTCTAAGGTATAATTAATGAATGAAAACAACAATAATCTATATTAATTGGTAGGTGTAGGTATATTCACTAGCTCCGCGTATCACCTTTTTAAAGTGTGTATTTTTGACAAAATGGGGAGAGAGAAAGAGAAAAATATTGAAGGAATAATATGAATTAAGAACACCTATCTATGACAGTATACATACAACAACAACAACAATAATGGCTGAAATTCCGTTTTGTTTGATTTTAAATTGTTTATATCAAAATCAAGCCCCTTTGTCATCTGTCTTTTACCTACTAATTCTTTGCCAGCCAACTACATCTGTGCCTTTTTTTTCCCCCTAATCTTTGCAACTTTTTTGATTCACGGGTTTTGAATTTGTGATTACCTTCCAAACTAGGCAAGTAAACTAAATTCCATTATAGTCAACGAGGTAACAATGCACACTAATACCAGTATCAATTTTTCGGTCATTAATATCAGTTTATATACCCAAGAGGTGTTGGCCCACTGGTAAACAAGCTTTGGCTTATTCACCAGGTCACGGGTTCAAGCCTCCTGGGGAGCACCTACACGAATTTAAATTCGTGGAATACCCGAGGCCGTGCGTTAGGAGGTGCCCTTTAGCCACGCCCAAGGAGGAAGGAAGTTNAAGATATCAGTTTATATATCGTCTGTGCTAGTCCACCTAATATATTAAACGGATTAATATGATATTTTGTGCTTCCTTTTTTACCTTTTGCTTGTCATAGATTTAT
The DNA here is from genome assembly GCA_030267885.1 of Mesembryanthemum crystallinum. NCBI lineage: Eukaryota > Viridiplantae > Streptophyta > Magnoliopsida > Caryophyllales > Aizoaceae > Mesembryanthemum > Mesembryanthemum crystallinum. Next base: position 2,352 of record BSSO01006092.1, read on the forward strand.
TGACACTAAAATCAGATAATCAATCAAAGTATCCACATAATGTACAACTCATCATAGATTGTTACATGACCCCTCCACATCTTAACTATATGATTAGAATTGAAATATTTGACTCATTGCAATATGCATGCCGATTCCCTTCTCGTAATGCGTAAACGATATGTTATAAGCTTTAGGCTATATTTAGCCCAAAAACTAGCTTCAGTTAGCTTTTCACTTAGCAGTTACAGCTGATTTTTGAAAATTACCCATAATAGCTTTCACTTCACAGTTAAATTTTGCGTAGAAGCTACAATTTGAAACTCGTAACTTAACAAACAAGATCTTGCAGCTTACCAAACAAGATTTGCAACTTACCAAATAAGATTTGAAGCAATCACTACAACTACAACTAATTATAACAAGCATAACCTTAATTTCATTGTTTCTATAAAGGAAAAAAATATATTTAGATTGAGGTAGCACAACCATATGTAGAAACAAAAACTTTTAGACATGATTAAATTCAAAAAGCTTAATATGGAAGGAGATTAAGGTTAATAGTGGAAGAGAGCTTTATTATTCCAACTGTAGCTGATTACAACTAATCTTAGGACATAAAAATTAATTTTCTCCTTTCTTTTTCTTTTATTAATCAACTTTTGCCCCACACCACCCCTCTCTCTCTCTCTCTCTCTCTCTCTCTCTCCAAAAACCCGCGTCTTCCCCATCTCTCTTCCTCTCTCTCTCTTCTCTCTCTCTCCAGATTTTTTTCTCCTCCCAATCAAATCAACGCAAAAAAAAACCTCCATATCCATTTCTCTCTCTCTTTCTCTCTCTAGTCTCTCTCTATATCTGGCAATGTCGCACTCTCTCTAGGGCTTTCTCAATCCTCCATTGTTGATCTTGCTCTCTTTCTCTCTCCATTTAAACCTCCATATTATTCACTTCTCTCTTTTCTAATTCACAACTGCGTAGCTGTCTCAAATCTCAGTTCAATGCTACTCTCTCAAACTTCGATCTGTAAGTTCTCGCTTTCATTTCTCTCTTCTTTGGCATTTCTACTTTGTTTGTTCGTGCGCTGTTATTGCTGATTTTGGTGGGAATTGCTGTTTGTGATGTTGATTTTTGAGATGTTTGGTTCGAATTTTTAGTTGCTATAATTGTGTTTTTTGTATTGGCGATTTTGAATCTTCGAGGCGTTAGGGTTCGTGCTTCTTTTCCCACCGTTTATGGTTTAATTATTACAATTCTTTTACTTATTAAAGTGTCAATCGTTGTAATGCTGATTGTGGATTATTCTGAAAATTGAGGTATTTGGTTGAATTGGGTGAAAATTACTTCTTTTGTTGATGATATTAGGGTGCAAGATTACTCCGATTTAAGTATTTCTGTATCGTATTTTCTATCTTGCGGTTGCGGTTTTTGTACCCCAAACTTTATGCTAATTGGTGAACCATTTTAGTAATTTACTACTATGTTTTTTATTTCCTTTTTTTTTTGTTGCCTGATTTACACTACATTTCTTCCTTTTTGTGGACGGCACTCTAATATAACTGAAACGTGCATTCTTGCTTTGTGTATGATTAGGGTTATGAAAGGATAGTTGAGAGATGTTGAATCATAGCCTAAAATGAGTCAGACAGAAGTAACAAGAGTTCAGTCTCCACTCGTTCCGCTTGGGACGCTGATTGGCCGAGAACTTAGGCCTGAGAAGGTCGAGAAACCGATAATTAGGTACGGGCAAGCGGCTTTGGCTAAGAAAGGGGAGGATTATTTTCTGATAAAGCCTGATTGCGAAAGAATTCCTGGGAACCCTTCCACATCCTTTTCAGTTTTTGGGGTATTCTTCTGCTACCGCTTAGTGTTTACTCGTAGTTATGCCAATTTTTTAATTGATTTGGGTTAAGAATGATTTCTAAACTTTGGATTTTCTTGGTAGATATTGGATGGTCATAATGGCATATCAGCTGCTATATTCACGAAGGATAATCTGCTGGATAATGTTTTGAGTGCGATTCCGCAAGGTGCTAGCAGGGAAGAGTGGCTTCAGGCGCTCCCTAGGGCGCTTGTTGCTGGATTCGTGAAAACTGATATTCAGTTCCAGCAGAAAGGTTTGTTATGGTGTCATGATTAGGTTTGTTTATTTATGTAGTAGAAGATGGTTTGTGTTCTCAATTATGCCGTTTGGTTACAATTAGCAGGTGAGGTTTCAGGAACAACGGTTACTTTTGTTGTGATAGATGGGTGGACTGTGACTGTTGCATCTGTGGGAGATTCTAGATGCATTCTGGACACACAAGGTGGTGTAGTTTCTCTCTTGACAGTGGATCACCGCTTGGAGGAAAATGCAGAAGAGAGGGAGCGTGTGACTGCCAGTGGGGGTGAAGTTGGAAGACTCAATGTTTTTGGTGGAAATGAGGTAGGACATTTGGTTTTGTTAACTGGACCGTATACCTTAGAAGATTAATAAAGTATCAATCACATCATTGATGACTACCGATCTTTTCTTTCTTTCTTTTTTTTAGGTTGGTCCGCTTCGCTGTTGGCCTGGAGGGTTATGCCTTTCTCGGTCAATTGGTGATACCGATGTGGGAGAATTTATTGTCCCTGTACCACATGTTAAGCAAGTTAAGGTGGGTCATTAGAGCTTCATAACTGATATTTTCATTAGAAAATCTCCTGAGATGAGAATTAACTTTCATTGCTTTCAGCTCTCTGATGCTGGGGGAAGACTTATTATTGCTTCTGATGGTATCTGGGATACTCTATCATCTGATGCTGCTGCAAAAGCTAGTCGGGGTCTTCCAGCTGATCTTGCTGCAAAGCTTGTTGTGAAGGTGATCCAATAAGTTTCTTTCTCTTCTGGTTCATTAGTGCCGTTTACACAATATTTCATTTGATATTCATTGGAAACTATGCAGGAAGCTTTGAGGTCGAGGGGTCTTAAGGATGATACAACCTGCTTAGTTGTTGACATTATTCCCTGTGTCCACCCTATCTTACCTCCTGCGCCACAGAAGAAGCCGAATGTTCTGAGTTCACTATTTGGAAAGAGATCTCAAAATTCATTGAGCAAATCATCAAACAAGCTTTCAGCTGTGGGAGCTGTGGAGGAGTTGTTCGAAGAGGGTTCTGCTATGCTTGCAGAAAGGTTTATTTCTCTTGCACAACTTGCTTTGCATATTTGATGTTAATATTCTCTAGTAGATTTCCCTACTTTGGAGCCGTGTGATATGTACAATTACTAGTATTATGGTAACTAGGGTTTCCCACCCTATTTTATATGTAGGTTTTTCCTGTGCCTTTCTTAAAATGGTCACAGAAAACTCTTAGCTTGTCAGAACAACAGTCGGGCATGCTTATCTAATGGTAGTACTCCAAGTTTAAAAATATGGGACGTGCTATGTGCAATCATAGTCTCTAAAGTGCAACTGGTTTCACAATGTGAAACTCATCTTACATATCATGTGTCACAGTGCTATCGCATAGGATCAATGCCATCCTGTTGTGCATTGCATATTGGCTGAAGATGCATTTTTGTTTGTAATTTTGTGAGATAGTTCACATCATGCAATGCCACTTTTACCCATTTTGCTGCGAGTTGGAGGACCGCAAGTTTCTGTTATTTTTTTTACCCTTAGATGGCTGAAGATTGAGCCAGTTGAAGTATTTTTGTGTACTTCTGGAGTTTCAGATAAATTGAGACAAATATGCCTTTAGTAGTTTCTGTATTGAGAGATAAAGCATCAGTCTGGTGTTGGATCAACAATTGGTTCCGAAAGTTGACTTTGTGACTTATAGCTTCCCGTGATGTTAGTTGTGCATGTTGCTATCATGTCTCTAAGGTCTGAAATTTTGTGTCCAGACAGGAGAACCTACCACATATACTGATGGTTGAGGGGAAAATTATTCTGCATGTTAAGTCAAAAGTTAGGTGTTAGTGTAACAATCATTTCTCTTTCCTGCATGTATAGACAAAACCTTGGTGGTCTGCCTAGGTTCCTTATTTTATTATTGTTGAGTTTGTGGTGGGTTGGCGTAGGAATAAGTATCACTACACTTTAATTATTAATGTCTGAGGGTAAAAAGGAAAATAAGTAGATACTGAGCCAAACTATTATACATAGTTCTCCATGTAACCAAATTACCCAAGGGATTTAGCACTTTGCAGTTTCTATTATGATCTTTGGTATGACCTAGGCTAATTGTCCTCTATCCATCATAAACCGTTTAGTTCATTCAATATGCCAACCCTTTTGTGAAGGTTTATTTTTGGAAGTAATGGTGGTGAAGCTGAACTAGGAAATTTTTGTTGCATGTCCTAATGTTTCTTTTGTATTTCTCATGGAAATGCAGGCTAGGTACAGATTTTCCCAGAGACCCTGATTCTGGTCTTTTCAGATGTGCCATCTGCCAAATAGATCAACCGCCATCTGATGGTCTGTCCGTTAATTCGGGCCCATTTTTCTCCCCCTCATCGAAGCCATGGGAAGGACCCTTCCTTTGTGCCAACTGTCGTAGGAAGAAAGATGCCATGGAAGGAAAGAGGACGGTCAAGCCCACAATCTAACAATTTATCTGGTGATATAATCAATTGTTGATAATATTCTTTTTGTCTGGAATGTGTGAGCATGTTTTTCATTTCAGTGGTGTGTTGTAGATGTGTGTAAGAAAGTGAAGTAGACAATAGAAGAAATTTTTAGTAGTGCTTTTTCCATAGTTAACAGACGAATTTCTGCTCGGCTTTTGGACTGACTGACGTGACTATTATGTGGATCCTGTATGCAATAGACTGGTTGCTAACAGCTTTGATATGTAAAGTAAATCGGTGAATGATTTTGGTTTTGTTTTGCAGCGACTTTGTTGATTTTACATGGCTGTTCCAAGCTCCTGCATTAACACTTCATTCTCTTAGTCTTTCAATGCTCGGCATTTGAAGATAAACAACACTTAATAAAAGGTTACCAGATGAATAGTTTTACTTTTTTGGTTGCATTTCCCCTTCCAAAAACACCATTGGACTAGAGATGAATAGTTTTACTTTTTTTTGTTGCATTTTCCCTTCCAGAAACATTTTGCAGTATCCTGATGGGAGTATGTTGTTTCTTTGATCTTGCATTTTCTGTTTATTAGACCATCCAGTGCCTGAAAAAATTTGCAGTAGATTTCACAGAATCGGATGGCACAGTGAGGGGTGGTGATTGAATTGAACCATTCTTGGTGATCCTTGTAGATGTCTTTCATTTGTTGCCTTGTTGGTGCGGAACTGCGTCTAAATTTTGTATATCAAGTAACATATGTTCTACATGAGTACGAGATTTGTCATTTATAAGGGCTTTTGATATTTACTTACAGACAATTACATTGCCTAACTCTTGGATGTGATATTCGCTACCATGATATGACGTTTGCTAATGAAGTTGTGTTCATTTCATCTGGATTGTGTCGAACCGAACTGAATGAATGGTAATATTTGAGAGAAAATAAGGTTAAGTATGGGAACAACGAATTGAACAGGATCTACTATATTGACCGAAAGAAACTATAACTAAGACGAAAAAACTTACAATTGGCTTCTAACTTGGCAGCAATCATTCTCACAACCCATTTAATCTGAATTTGAACCCTAATGTCCTTCATTATCTTAATCGATAGCTAAGATGACTTGTGTTATGAATGTTATCCTTTAAATCTCAAGAGTATTATAATTATGTTGAAATAATATCCAGGATGAGCTAATTTTTCGATGACCATGAACTACGAGTTAATTTTAGAATGATTGTAAAATATGAATCCTTTGTCTTCAAGTATTTAACCAAAATAAACTTTCGGGAAAGAACTGTGTTACCATTACACTAATGGGCTAATGGCTGAATGTAGTTGAATACGCAATGTCGTACTACTTATTCAAATTACCCAGTAACAGAAGTAACCACCAAGCAAAAACTTTGAGGCATAATCATCTGTCAATGAGTTGCCGAAAACATTGCACGGTCCCTTACTGATTTTTGACGAGGATGTGTTCATTTCACACCTAGTTAACATATGTGATGAATAATGAATAACCCATTCTTCTTCATCAGGCTGATACTATTGGCTTGTCAAGGGGAACGAAGATTAGAATTTCAAGTTTCGACACTGTCAAGATAGTTTCTCTTTTCAGACCGGCTCAATAGATGCTTACAGTACAAACAATGCTTCCATCTCAAGAATGCAACTAATTGACAGAACAGCAAGTAACAAAATAGCATTACGAGTCTCAGGAGCTTTTACAGTATCTGAAAATCCATGCAGTTGATCATGAAGCTGAAAATACCGTGGGATTCCTAGCAGCTTCCGGCAAATATCAGACGTCAAAGAACAAAGGATGCTTCTCTTTGGTTATTATCTTCATTAATAAAGATACAAAGATCTACAACATTGCCTGCCGAAAATGAAATACTCGTGCAAACCTCTTCCTTCCAAATACAAATCCATCTGTTATAACCCTACAATGTGGAGCCATCCCTCTAGTTGCAATATTGGTCTATATAGAACTTTGGAACCAACCGCGGTGCTGATTTGATTCTTCAAGATACAAATCTGCAGGAAGGCTAACACCATCTCTTTTCGCAACACAAGAGCCCACAAGGAGCTAGAGCTAAACTGAAAATCCATGGTTATCAGCGCCCTTATTTTCATATTTGGATGTATTATCACGATATTTTCCAATAAGTAATTCCTCAACAAACATGGTGTATCTGGTTAGGTTGTGCAACATTAAAGTAAAAATCTACTAGCATAAGTTATATTTTTATCAAGATATAAAAAAATAAAAAAAAGGTTAAATTTTTATCCAAAAGAAAATAGAAAAATAAGAAAGAAGTATACTGAACCAGTAAATGTCTAAATTTCACTTCATGATAATTTAATAAGAAAGATGCTGAGTTATATTTTTATCCCTGGAACAGGTACTACATCATATATCACATAAATGTAACATCATGAGTTGCTAATCTAACCCCTGTAAGTCAGAGGAAGAAAGGAAAACAACAAGAGAGAGAGAGAGAACAGAACAAATGTTACAACAGAACGTACATATCAACCAGTGATCATGGTTCCAGCCCCTTCATCAGTCAAAACTTCCAGCAGCAGCGAATGCTGGACCCTCCCGTCAATTATACTCGCTGTTCTGACACCTTGCGCCAGTGACCTAATACAACAATTCACCTTGGGGATCATTCCACCAGCAATCTTCCCCTCCCCTACCATCTTCTTCACCCCAGCAATGTCAATCTCCTTTACCAAACTCTCTGGATTATCTTTATCTTCTAAGATCCCCGCAACATCGGTCAACAATATCAGCTTTTCAGCACCCAGTGCAGCTGCTAGTTCCCCGGCCACGGTGTCCGCATTGATATTGTAGGATTGTCCATTCTCATCGGCTGCCACTGAGGCAATGACCGGGATGTGATTGTTGTCCACCAAAGGACGAAGGATAGTGGGGTCCACAACAGCAACCTCACCCACGAACCCGAGCTCGGCAGCTCTGGGAGATGGACGTGCCATGAGGAGACGGCCATCCATGCCGGAAAGACCAACAGCGGTGGCTCCCGCCTTGTTTATCAGAGAGACCAAGTTTTTATTAACCTTGCCCACAAGAACCATGGTCACTATCTCCATCGTGGATGCATCAGTGACACGAAGACCATTGAGGAAATTAGGCTTTAGGCCAATCCGGTCAAGCCATTGGTTGATTTCGGGACCACCTCCATGGACAAAAACAGGGCGGATACCCACACAGGAGAGTAGTACAAGGTCATTGATTACCGATGCTTGGAGAGACTGAGACTTCATGGCTGCGCCACCATACTTGACAACAATGGTTTTCCCTCGAAACTTTTGAAGATATGGGAGAGACTCTGCAAGAATATCCACTCGAGTCTGAGCAGGGGTAAACTCAGTTGCTGATTTATCAACGTCGAGCGAAAGAGAAGACTTGACACACGCCACAAGACGTGGTACATTTGTTTTGTTTCTAGGGTTAACACCAGTGAACGGTAAAAGATACTTAAGGTTGTTGTTTGGGCATTTCAATGACTTCTCAGACAAAGAAAGGGGGTGTAAGGCTGGTGTTTTGGCAGCAAACATTCTCTCACTCTATATATATCTCTCGTTCTCCAATCAAGGAATTAGAAGTTACATATGCAGAGAAAAGAGCGAGCTTGCTACTGCAAACGAAATGTGGTACTTGTTAATACAAGCCATATAAACTGTTTAACACAAAGAAAACACACAAGGTTCAAGATAAGTATCCAGGAGTTTGAAAATGGGGGTATGAAAAGAAATGAAAATGATCGGTACATTGAAGAAAGTTCAATATAAAAGACTAATAGTCCTACAATTCTAAATTATGGAGTAACTATCTAATACAAGGAGGAGAAAGAAAGTTACAAATTCGCTTGTCTTTTGATTCATCATCTTCAAACAGAACTATATGTAAACTAACTAGACATTCTAACAGATTATAAAGCAATAACAATTAATTATCAGATTGTATTACTCTTAATTAGTCTTACTCACAAAAACAATAAACATAGTAAAGCCAAAATACAACAACAAGAACAACAATCTTTAACCACACAAAAGTTCAGTTCAATTCAATTCACGAAGTATCAATTCATTACTGACAAATCAACTTACAAAGCTCTTAAACCCTAATAAGCAAATACTACCCCAAAACAATGGTAACTCCAAACCCAATTTCATTCACTAAGCAGACACTACCCAAAACAATGCAAAACCCCAAACCCATTATCATTCACTGATAAAGCAAACACTGCCCCAAAACAATAGAAACCTAGACCCATTATCATTCACTAACAAGCAGACACTACAGAAAACAATGGAGAACCCAAACCCAAACCCGAACCAATTCTTTTTTTCTCTCCTAATTCTCAAAATCGAGAGGACCCTCTCAAAACCTCAATCAGTGAAAAGCCCTCCCATTGCAGATCTGTAAATTAGATACTATATTTTTCAAATACATTGTAAATTAGGGCATTAATTAGTGAAGAGAATGATGATGATGATGAAGTCTTACCTTAAGTAGTGTTGATTAAGCAGTGTCTTCGTTGTTCCGATGAGCGAAGGCGTTGTGGTTCAGATAGCAAATTGCCATGGATGACGTTGAGCTCTGCCTCTAATTGATGGGTAGGACAGAGAGGAAGAGAGAGAGAGAGATGGAGCCTGTACCTGTAGGGGTTATATTTGGATTTGACTACAATTCGAGCCCATTGCTATAGCCGTAGGGCATAAAGCCCATGCCATATGTTCTACTACTGTAATTCATGGGATACTCCATCCGTTCTCAATTCAAGTTGACGCTTGGTAATCCGCAACTCACATTTGAGAATGGAGGATATGAGTTGCGGAAAATCTAGCGTCACTTTCATTTGATAATGGAGGGAGTACTAATTAGGAGCCTACCAATAAGGTCCAATATATTCGTAGTTCCTGCCACAAGCTATAATAAGTACTCCTAATCATGCTGTATTTAGTTTGTCTAAAAATATTTGAACTGAATTGAGCTAAATGATCTGATCTGATCTAAAGTGAACTGAACTGAATAACCTCTGAATTGAAATAAACAGAAAAATAGCTTGAAATGAAATTAAAATGGTGAAATGAACACACATTTATTCGTCATTTTACATTTATCACAACTAATTTCTCGAAACTTAGCCATATTAGCTTTCACTTACGGGTTACAATTAATTTAGGAAAATTGGTTTCTAATAACCCAACCTTTCACCAAGTTGCAGAAAATAATCACATCTTTCATATTTGCAGAGAATAATCCCACCTTTCACTATAGTTGCACGAGACAGTCTCATGTGGACGTCGTTACCTTCTTCCATTAGATTTTAATGACGTAAAAAGAAATCCAATTAAAATAAAAAGAAATAATAGTCAATGCCACGTCATAAAAATCTAACGGAGAAGGTAACGACGTCCACTCAGGATCGTTTTGTGCAACTATAATGAAAGA
>BSSO01006093.1:0-12360 GCA_030267885.1 Mesembryanthemum crystallinum
GTCGGAGGGAGTATTTTATAGGGGGGCCATTAATATTCATGATTCACATATATATATATATATATATATATATATATATATATATATGCGACACGGTGTCAAATTCAAACATGAAAAAGATAGACTAACAATTAGGAATGATCAATAATTGATCATTTTGGGTCCCTATATTTTTTTCATAAGATAAAATCAAATTATGGATATACTTATTTATGTTGAACTTTATTGAACTGAATGAATATAAATATGTAAGAGAAAAAGTAAATTGGAAAACATACTATGTAAGTAGAAATTAGTTGAACTGAATGTAGAATTAGTAAGTTGAAATATATACGTTAATATAGTGACAAGTCATCAATAGGTGGTTGGTGTGAGTGGTTCGATTTCAACACTCTCAAAATATAATGACATGTCATTGTTTTTTATTTTTTTAATTTCTTTTTTGCAAAGTGAGAGTGATGTGTCATTGTTTCGAGTGATCTATTTATTTCTATGACTTTGATTGCGAAAATGCGAGTCACATGTATTATGGGGCAGTTTAACTTTAGTGCAAAATATTGGAGAAGGCCAGAAGGGACTATTGCTTTGAGAGTTGGAAAACAACTTTTGCGAAATCATGTGTTGTACGTTTCGGTCGCGGTTTTTTTAAATTATTGTATTTTCCCAGTCACATTAGTCATGTTGTATGCTTTGTCTCTTTGGTTTGGTTGATGGATAATTTAGTATTGTAATTAGGAGTGTAACTGAGTCGAGCCGTTTTGGTGAGTCGTTGGACTGGTCAAAGCTTGGCTAGGACTTCAGCAAATCGAGTTCGAGTTGAGTTCGAGCCTACTCAAATGCTAACTGAGTCAAACCCGAGCCTACGACTATGACTCAACTTGGTTGGCTCGGTATGCCTGATTTTACCCATAAATTTGGTGACATCATCATATAATTAATCTATAAATATATGTATATTTGTTTACAATTCACTCATTTTATAATATGCATTGGTCATTGATAATCCAATCTAATTACAAACACAATAAATTGATTTATGTTTATACATTCTAAATAGTAAACCCAAGTTCAAACCTAGTCGAGCCGAGTCAGACCAAGCCACGAGCCTAAATCGAGTCGAGCCTGAACCTCATAAATTTCGGCTTTGTGAGTCGTTTTGAGTCGAGCCCGAGTCAGGAAAATCTTACCGATCGAGCCGAGTTTCGAGTTGTCAAAGCTCAGATTCAACTCAACTCGTTACACCCCTAATCGTAACAATAATAATGAATTTCCAAGCAATTGGTCGTCAAAGATTATCAAGATTCACCTAATGTGTATAAGAAATGGATAATCAAAATACTGTTACTCCCTCCGTTCTACTAAAATCTTTACATTTTGATTTTGCAAAGTCAAAATTTTCAAATTTTGACCATTAAATGTGAAAAAATATTATAATTTACAAAGTAAAAATAAAATTTTTAAATTCATCATAAATAGTATTTTCAAAATATCAAATTTTAATTTATAGAGTTTCGATTTTATATAAGTACAATTATTCATGGTCAAAGTGTCGGATTGAAGATCATGCAAAGTCAAAACGTAAAGATTTTAGTGAAACAGATGGAGTATTAAGCTCCCATTGATCTGGAAGCACAACTGGATTTCTCTACAACTTGCCATGGAAGCCTAGGAAACGTGATAATATTACTCTTTATTGTTAAAAGTTTTCTCATTGAAATCGATTACGTTTCGAAATTAGACAAAAATACTACAACTAGTTTTGTGAAACCACCTGTATTATCTTTTAACTTTAACTAGCAAAATAGCTAAAGTACTGATTTATTACTCTCTCGTTCCACATTCTTGTTAATATTTACTTAGATCTTAGAGTACTACTTCCATTCCACATTCTTATTATCATTTTATAGCAACTTTCAACATTCTATTTACTTAGAGTACTACGTGTCAAGCTCTCATGATTCTAAAGCCTAATAGACCGCTTGAACATTTAAAACTAATTGAAGAAATTTCTAACACTGGATTCCTAATGTAAAATTTTTCCAATTTCCTTCATAAATAGAAAATTCTTTTATTGGTTTCAAATTTTATTTTTGGTTATGACGACGAAGAACTTTTTTCCTTCTTGTGCGGGTGTAATCAACGTTAAATGCTTGATCTCGGGTATTGTAGGAATTAATTTTTGTAAGTATTTTCTAGAAGGTTTGAATTTTTAACTTGGTATCACAAGTTGTAACTTGTTTTTACTAGACCAACATCTTTTGAACATTTGGTTTTGGTTTCAAATTTTTGAACCAAAAACAATCCTAAAATAGAGGGTGAAAAGGGAAGGAAAGAAATACTATAGTAAGCAAGAATTGGGGTTTCAACCATATTGAGCCTACATCTAAAAGACTCCAAAATAAATCGTGAAATCCTCTAAGGATTTGTTCTCTTGACCTGGAAAGAAATTGAATTACACTATACTAAACCGATTAAACTGGAAAAAAAAAAAAAAAAAGGTGAGGAAAACATAGACAAATATGGTTCTCCAAATTTCCACTAAAAAAATTCAAAATTCAAAATTCAATCAAAAGCTTCTTTTTGACGCGATAACATTAATGCTGTACGCACACCCTTTCTACAGCGGGTTCAAGATAGCCGTTGTAGAAGTTGCATCTCATAACGTAATGAAGGAAGGAGCACACGCCGGAGCTGTTGGCTGATCCCACCGGAACTGCCACCGGAATCTGCCGCAGGTGCTTCTTTCTCTTTCTCTCTCTTTTTCTTCATTGAATTAGGTTAGTACTTGGAGTTGAATTTTGATGTTTCTATACGAAATTTCGGATGTATTTGATGCAATTAGCCGAATTAAGAGTTGCTCGGTGATTGATCGATCGAATATAATTTCGTTCTTTTCTTCTATTTACTTGTGGATTGAGTGATTGAGATGTCGAGATAGGCAATAATTTTTCTCCATATTCTGCTTAAATGGTGAGAATTCATCATCAATGTACATTCAAGTTTATCATCTTTTCGCTAACATTTCTTGTAGTTTTTGATCGGTGTTTCTCAATTTATTAGTTTTTCTTGCAATTTTGTTTGTTTCAAGAACTTGCGGAATTCAATTACTAGTTTTTGATCGGTGTGTTAGTAGTTCCTTACGATTTTGTTACAAGAACTTTGTTTGTAAATTTGGATCATGTTAGGGTTACACGTTGCTACTATTTGGATGCCACTATTTTTTGTGATGATTTTTCTCAAGATATACCATACATAATGGCTATTCTCTCTGGCCTTGAAAAAAAAAATGTTAAAAAGGATGAAGATTATGAAAGTTGATGGGGATTATTGTCACTATTATATGATACTGGAGTTATTTACCGATTATAAGTCTATTATACATTTTGTTTGGTAACTTTTGTACAAAAATGTCTGACAATTTGAACCCTAAAGAACTTCAGAAGGTGAAGAAATGTCGTTGTTTGTTTGGTTTGTCATTGTGAAAGACATAGAAAGCACAAGCTGTATACAGGTTTCCTACCATTATCCAATTTACAATTCTACTTGTATCTGTGTTTTTCTAGCCATCATCTGTTACATACGTGTTAACCCACTATTCTTAATCTTACCTTACCTGCTCTTCTGGTGTTTTTTTGTTCTTGCTCTAGGTGGTTCTGGCTATTGCAAGTTCGGTTTGAACAAATACCAACGCCCTTATGGCCGCTCGCCTCCTTTTTGGTCAGCCTTCCTTCATTATGTTACATGCTGTCCATACCTACCTCTCTTCCATAGTTCATTACTCTGTGTATTGCATTCCTGTTTGCTCATTAATCTCCTTAGTGTTTGTACTCCTTATGTGGAGTAGTACTGTTATATGTGAATAAGTCTAATTTAATTGTGACCCCAGTGGCTGTACAAGTAAGTAACACACCCACCTGTGCTCCCATCTGCTGAGACTTCCGTTCAGGAATTTGGCAATAGTGAAGCTCCCTTGTGTACTCTAGACTTTGTCAGTTTTTACGCTACTATTTACAATAGGTTGGTATTTCTTGTTCATAACCAAGCCTTAGCCTTTTCTTTCATCTTACGTCCTGTTGTCCCTCTTGTTTCTGTTGTACAGGATGCAAGTCAAAGCTACAAGCCAGCCCATCATTGTTTCCATCCTAATCTCTAGGTACGTTGGTAACTCCATTTAACAGTTTTGTTGTTTTCACATATTATACACATGTGAACCAAATTGATTATTAAAGTTGAGATTCAGAATATGCTATCCTGAGATGACAACAACAACAACCCAGGGAAGATCCTATCAAAGGGTAGGGTTTGGGAGGTCCAAATGTTTGCAGCCTTACCTTTAACTAGTAAAGAGGTTGTTTCCGATAGACCAACAATGGATTTTTCAATTTTGACTATGCAAACCAAAATCTACAAAATAAAGTGTATACTAAATAGTAAGATAAAGAGCACATAATAAGCACATAAATTACCACGTAAATGGATAACCTTTATCTATGATCTTCTAACGTGTCTTACTACGCTAAAGACTCCTATTACGGGCCATGTCCTCTGTAAGCCCTAAATAAGTCATATCCTGCTTGATCACTTTCCCTCAATTTTTGTTCGGTCTCCCTCTTCTCTTGCATCTAAGATGACATGTACATAAAATGACAATAATGCAGCTTCTTGTTTTGATTCTTGTTATCCCAATCTCTCTTTCATCGTTCCATACTCTGTGCATTGCATTAACCAGAATCTGACCTTGTGCTCCATATTCACCTTGTGTGGCCTATTCTTCGATGTTTTTCCTAGCCCAATCCTTCTCGCTTCAGCTGATCATTTACCACGCTGATTCTGATAATTAGCTTTCCCAGGGATAGTCAGAAGGCTTTTGGTAACACTCTTTTGACCTCACTGCAATTTGAGTTCACTTTACACTCATTTTTGAATTTTGTTTTTGGATGTGGGTTATGCAGCCACTGCTTTTAGAGTAACCTCATATGCTGCTCTGGCTTGCAGCTTATTTCAAAATTTTGGGTCAACATTGTTTAAATTGCTATTAGTTTTCTGCTCACTGTACTAGTTTGGGAGTTATTGGATTTTGAGAAGGAAGCTGGAATTGGGTTGCAAATGCTAGCAAAAACACGTAAAATTTGCCGATAACTGATAGTGGAGTTTAGGTCTTCTTTGTTTGCTAGCACTGCGAATAAGCTTTGTCAGTTTGAATGATAATTTTGCCTGACCTTTATTGCAAATGGATGGTATATTTAACAGAGATATGGCTGGTTATTCATGTCTTTTGCACACATTTTTCAGAATGTGGTAACTGCTGGTGGTTCCTGTCTTTTGCACATAATTTTTTAAAGTGGCAACTGCTTGTGGTCTTTCTTAAACTAATAATCCTATACATGAAGTCTATGAGTGAAACATTACATATACAAAGAACATGACTTCAACCTCCATATGCATCACCATCCAACCAGAACTCCACCCACACATCTCAAGCATATCTTTAATCAAGCGCTTTGTTCTTGTGAGTTAATACACATCTCAAAACACAAGTTACTCCAGGGAGCTAGATAAGTGTCTTTTTTCTTTTTTCTTTTTTTTTTCCTTCCTGTTATCATCAAAACCAATCATAATAATATATGATAATCATCTGAACATTTTAGGAATGTACAACTTGCTAAAAGAATGAGTATGATTACGAGTCCCACATTAAAGGAGCATCACCAACACGAGTCAAGATGGCTATTACTCCTAATGCCAAGTAGGGATAGATATTCACTTGACGTGTTGCTTGCCTTCTCCATGTGCCTAGTTAGGTGCATTGGAAGTTATCTATAAATTGTTCTTCATTTTAGATAAATGTATTTTCAAGAGGAGGAAGAGCGCTTGAGGCCCTATTCGACATTAAAATTTTGGCTAGGGTTACACTAAAGTTGCTGGTAAAATTATGTGTTTCCTTGTTAGAATATCTATTCAAGAAATGGGAGAAGCTTCCACAACACTCCTTGTGTTCCTCAATATGTGTCTATCTAACTAATTTTTCTATTCCAGAGATAAACTGTTTGGTTGCTAAGAGAAGAAAAAACGAACTGATAACTGAAAAGGTTGCTGAGTTTTGCCAAACATAGCCTACTTGTCACTTTCAAATTTCAATGCAATATTATTGATCTTTTTCAATAGTAATGCAACATTATGGATCCGTTTTATATAACAATGCATTAACAACCCATTCCTTGAACTGTGTGAATAACCTTAAAAGACAATTAGTAAAAATTTAATTGTTATTGCTTCACCTCAAAGAACAAAAAAGATGCGCGTGCGCCACACACACACACATACACATACAAAAAAAAAAACCATTAACCAAGTTGTGTCCCCTACATTAATCTTTTGAGATCCTTGTCTCCTACAAACAATCCATGAAACCCGTAGGGCACACGCTGGGGTAGCTTAACAGAGGCAACAACATCAAGGCAAGGAGATTTGGCATCCATGACTATAAACCTCGATTCCCCTGTATTCTCATTGTGTACATATGATATTACATACCCATCATCTTCATTAGCATCTTGATCATCTAGATTGCTCGCCACAAAATACGGCTCACCTCCATAGCACCCTAGCTCGTACATCCGACTCGCCACTACACACTCTCTTGCGTCAAATTTGGCCATTGACACATCCAACTTGACCACCCCGGTTATATTCGGCAATGGGTCACCAATTGCTGCATAAACATACTTGTTCTTTCTCCCAACATAGGCAGGATTTATGACTCCAAACTCTAAGTTTCTCGGTGATAATCGTTGCCTTGAGACCAACCCAATCTTGAGATCGATCCTGACCTTCTCTACTACTGAATGGATTAGATCTAGCCGATCAAGTGTTTGTTCAGGAGATAATAGGTTGGTGACAATTATAACGATGACCTCGTTTCCATCATCATCTACCTCATCCCATGCATTTATAGCATGGAGTATGTTAAATTTGGGAACCTCAAACCACTTTATGGCCTTGTCATCACCAGCATATCTTGGGATGACTCCAACTCTTGATACCTTTGTTGGGTCCAGATACAACAAAGGTCCGCCCCTCATTATCACTCTCATAGGGTCCATTTGAATCTGGATATCAGGAAATATTGCATACTTGTTCGTAATAACAAAGTCGTGTAGGTATGAGGGTTGTAGCATGGAGAAAATAGGCACGTCCTTGTGCTTACTTCCTTTTGAGTCGAATCTAAAGTAGGTCAAATATGGAGAAAAGGGAGCATAATGGAAGGCGAAGGCCTCACCAGTGTAGGGATCGACCTTAGGGTGAGCTGTCATTCTCGGAAATAGGCTCCCATCGAAGTTGGAGCGACCAATGGTTTGTATGTCTCCATCTGGTGTTATCTTCACCTCGTAAGGAAGGTCGGATTCACACAAGGCATAGAGCCGATTGCCAAATAAGGCTATGCTAGTGTTGCCCAACCCAAAACCATTACTCGGGTCAAACTGCCCAGCAACAACACGGGCAACTGCTAGAGTTCCACGAGCCACGAACCCAACAAGTCCGTTTACACCAGCAAAGATGTTGGGAATAACATTTGTTCCAACTTTGCGCTCGGCAATATACTTATTGGTCTTGACAAAGCGGCTACAAAGGGTTGCCTTGCCGTTGGATATACGAATGATGTGGAGCATGCCATCGCCGTCGAACATGTGGTAGGGCCCACGAGGGAAGAATTGTGGGTTGGGGCCGTTGCGGATGTAGGCCCCATCAAGGCACGAGGGTAAAACACCCTCAACAACCTCGCACTTGGTAGGAGGGAGCTCCTCCACTGGAGCAAAGTTTCCGGATAGAACAAGCTTCGGATCAACGGAAGGACGTGTGGGAGGGTCGACGAACTTATTGATCATGTCCTCTATTAAATCCAAGATCATTGGTACCACATTAGGCTGATCAGTTCTAGTAGTACCATAAGGTGATGGTGGTGGTGGTGGTAGTTGTGGCTTGATTTTTGAAGATTTTGAGAATGTTTTTGTTGTTGTTCGAGTCGGCTTATTGTGAGAAATTACAAGCGGAAGGAAGTGGAGTGATGAGGATTTGTGTAGGATAAGAGGAAGGAGAATTGGTTGTGGTGCTAACGGGAGGAAAGATGAAGAGAAGGCGTCCATTTTACCTTGCGTTAAGTGGAATTTCACTTTGCTCTGAAAACCTTTAATAAGAAAACAAGAAATTGCACGAGGAGTGTGGAGGCCAGTGGCACTATCTGAAATGTATGGTTTCTTCCATTTCAATCTTTTGGCCCAACTGCAATCATTTTCAGTTAATTTTTGTTTGTTTCTTTTTCCCCTCAATGTCGACATGTCTAGTCGATTTTCATTACTTAAATGTTGTTAATATAGTTAGACGAGATTGAGATGTTACTACTTGAGTGTCTACTATGGTAACTTTCTTTAATGACAATATTGAATACTTGAGTGTTTACATTGTTTTAGAAAGTTTAGGTACATAATTCTTGTAAGATATCTAGGAATGGTGGAAGTGTGCGCTCAGGGGAGATGGGAAGCCCATGCACTACCAAAGCTCAGTGGGGGTGCAATTGGTGAGGTACAGAGTTTTGTGATGTCATCAAAAATATGAATAGAACTGTTAAAAGCTGAACATGGGCTGAGTTTGGCATGATTTATTGGCCTGTGGGCCGACAAGCGAGCTGGGTAGGGTTAACACATCGAGTCTTTATAAATTCTTCAAAATTACTTGTCTATGTCTGCCATTTTTCAAGGCCACACAGGCTAGGCCTCATGGACCATCCCGCCCAAACACAACTCTAAACAAGAGTTATGTAGTAGCCCCCATTGGGACCTAATCAACCAGTTTTCCCTTTCTTACCAAGAATATAATAAAAAAAGACAGGAGTTAGTGCCTTAGTGAGGTAGAGTCATACTACCTTTTACATGAAGAAGATTGATATGTTAGTATTTGAGAGTATGTTGTTGCAACTCTCTTTAGTAATTATAGTAAATATTTGCTCATTCGTGGTTTTTACTTTTTCCTCTAGTTGAAAAGTTTAATTTTTTTTTTTTTTATTTTTATGTGTAATCAATTCTCGGGTATGTACCATTAGTGTAATATCCAATTGCAAGTTATATTTTTCATTAATTAACAATATCTAAAATAACTTTTGCACCTGTCTAACAACTAAATCAAAATAGGAATCACTTTAACCATATCTAGAATTAATTTTAAAGATTTAGGGGTTACTGAAGTTATGATAACTTTTAAAGCAATTTTAAATATTACTCTAAACAATTTATAGGCTACTTTCAGAGTATAATGGATGATCATAGCAATTGCCTCATGAGTAATTTTTACTTGTAAACACCCTAACGATTTTAGGGGGTGTACCTAATATATATTCAAATTTGTGACATTGCTATGTTGGGCATAGCCTTTCTTAATTTCATTTTCAACCCATCGATTAATTTGTCTTTCTGAGTACAATTTTGGCTCCGTGTGCTTTTCCAAATCTACACGCAAAGATTTGTTGTTGGAGAGAGACGAAAACTTTTTTGCGAGATGAATGCAATTGATCAGTAGTTTTAAAGGTTTATAGAGTACAAGTCCATAATACTTCCCTCCTTGCTGGATTTTTGTTTCGTTCTTTTTTTTGCTATAAACCAAGCCAACATCGTACTGTACTACCGAGTATTTCACTATTAGTCCGTGCGCTTCATGCTACTACATTTGTGCGGTGATTATTTTGTGATTTCATCTAAACTTTTACTTGGAAATATCCGAGTGATATATTTTGGCGATGTTTAGTATGGTTGTTAGTTGAAAACTATAATCATTTTTTTTTTTTGATTTCTAATTTTTTATTGTCAGTTTTGAAAATTAAGTAGACAATTATAAGCATAAAAAGTCCAGTTTTAAATTAAATTCCTACAAAGAATTGAAAAGTTTTCACAACCAAAAACTGAACCTTAATTCCTAACTATGAATAGACGTTTGAATTTGTTTTTCTATTGTAAGGCAATAAAAAGTTAAAAACAAATAATTTGATGCTAATAAATGTTGCAATTAAGTTTTACATTCAATGTAACATTGCTTATGTCACTTCTTATAGACTTCCATGGAAGACATTGTCATGCACAGTGCATCTTTTTTGTTTTTTATTTTTTGGCTGGGAGCTGAGAGGTACAAAAGCCATTTTGTTAGCGAGATATTAGCCATATATTTAGCTATGTAAATATCTTGTTTACAGCTTACATTTAAACTATATGATATACACAAAATCATCCCTCAAATTATGTTTGTCATATTTATATCTATTTATATGAGATAGATTTCTAATAATAGTATAATCGTATTAAATTGATCATGGTTTTATTGAAATCCAAAAGTTTAACTTTTTTTGATCCAAATAATTGGTTGACATTTTTTTTTTTTGGGTACAATATTATTATTTAACCAAAATTAATTCAAGCAAATTTATTGATTAGGCCATTCATTAGTGCTCATACTCCTTCTAATATGGAGTCTGGAGTCATACTTCTTCTAAACATTATTTTCAACCTCCATTTTAATTTATTTTGCTCATTTAGTTCTATCTTAATTAAATCTAGAAAAATGTATGAGAATATTTATCTAGTATCATTTTTCTATTTTTATTTTATTTTTTTTTATTTTATTTTTTTGGGTTAGGTAGGGGTGTTACATGTTCCATTAAAGTGTATTTGTGCCCACTACTATTTAGGGTCATATTTGGTTGTCATGAATAACCTAATTGAATGTTAAAGCTAATTACTCCTAGGTTTATGTAGGTCAGTAGGCGTAAGCTTAAACATATAGTTTAGTTTCCAAGGTATCGGATTAGTAGTTCAGAGTTCATTGGTTTAACAAATATGAGGCCTTGATATTATTGGGTTTAATGGTTGAGTCCCGGTAGTAACAGGTTAAAGTATTATGATTCGTAAAAGAGCATGAAGCGAAGAAGCTCCATGGGTCGAAGAAAGTCACATACATCTTCGCATATAGCACATGGACAGACCGGGCATAAGTTTGCCTTCAATTAGCTAGATCGAGCACCTGATTTTTGTTGTTTCGATTCCCTCTTTTCTCTCTCTTCTCTTTCTTCAAAATCTACTTCTCTGTTATTATCTCGTCTCTTCTGTGGTGCTGCATTGCTGCTTTAACACTCCATCTGCAATCTCTCCTCTCTTCTATGGTAATGCACCTCCAATACTAAGCTCTCTAGCAGCATCAAAATTACCTGCGTAAAAAAGTTCGTATATTAGAATTCACCTGAAAACCATATTACCTTGAGAAATGTTTTTCATCAATTAAACACATCCTAAGTCTCATTATCACTTCTTCAGCCACCACTAGCCATGTCGGTCACTCGAATGTTGGTAATCCACTACAAGAAAATAGACCAATAACGATCAATCAAATTTGCTCACTGAATGTGAAAATAAGAAACGAATGAGAATTCTCCCAATTTTTCTAACTTGATATTTGATTGACGAAAGATGTTCTACTGTTTTAGCTGACAGAAATAATGGGGTGCCAATAAGAAATGAATGAGAGTTCTCTCATTTTTTTGCCTGCCTACAAGAACATGTGACATAACAAAGGACATTCGTATCATTCACGTTGCAGCATTTTGTTTTCACTCTGGTTATCACTTGTGGTGAGCCAAAGATTCGTTGCACCGTAATGTCAAAGCAAGCTGTTTCTTTTGATCGTGATTGTCACACAATTTTTTTATTTTTATTTTTTTGGCAGCATTGTTTTTTCTTTTTTGTTGTTGCTCGTCTATGGTTGTCAGTTGTCACTTGTGGGATCGTAAAAGCTGGCTAAGGGTCGAGAAAGCACAAGGCACGGACCAAGCCAAAGACGGTTGCTGGATCTGGAAAGCACAAGGCATCTGCCAAGCCAAAGACGGTTGTCACACGTGCCAAAATTGCGGAGAAAATTCACAACTTTGATCATTCATCTCATGGGCGGCACAAGTCTCCTGGCCTAATGTCTTTCTAGTTTTTAAATTTGTTCTTCTCACTTTCATTTCTTGGCTTTGGCTATTACACATAGGTATGGCAATGGGTTGGATTCGGGTTTGAGCCATTGCTAATGTATGTCCCATCAAGACACGAAGGAAGGGCGCCTTGAACAACCTCGCATTATGTAGGAGGGAGCTCCTCCACAGGAGCAAAGTTGCCGGGTACAGGACAAGCCTTGGATCAACGGAAGACCGTTTAGGAAGATCAAAATACTTATATCTTCCAATGAAGTTAAAATGGTTGAAATCGTTTTGGATTGAGTTCTAGTAGTACAGAAAGCGAGCCAATGGTGATGACGATTTATGGAAAGTGTTTATCGTTACAT
>BSSO01006094.1:0-12357 GCA_030267885.1 Mesembryanthemum crystallinum
CTGATTATATTTTTCCTTTCATCTCCCTTCTTCCTGGTCTTCTTTCTTTTCTTCCCCTCCCTCTTTTGTGGGGAGGGGAGGGGTAAGTTGGGTGCGGGGTGAGTGAAGGCATTTGATATTTTATAATAAGAAAAGAATATGATGCATACAGAATTTGCCGAGATGTCTGTTGGAAACAAACTAGACCAGATAGTGCAAGACAAACTAAACACATGGAATCAAAGATGAAGAAATCGTCAGCTGGTGACTAGAGTATGAGCCTCCACAATCTTTTTTTTTTTTTTTTTTTTTTTTTTTTTTTAAAGAGAAGTAAAATTAAAGAAAGTACAGCAAAGGAGGACAAGATGTCCTCCAATTACAAGCTGGCCTAATTTCTTTTGGACCTAATAATCCGTAAATGTCCCCGCAGCTTTGGACCAAAGAGATGCCTAGTAAGTGGCTCTTTTACAAATAAGCGCAGGATTATACACGAAAGATCCTTTTTTGGCTCTCTCTTTAGCCCTATGTCTCTTATCCCAAAAGGCTTTCCAACAAAGACTCGTGCATTCCTTTCCAACCATAAACACCACACAACTGCCAACAGGGCATTACACCAGAATACCCTTCTCTCCTTATCTCCTCCGAAACCAGCATAGCGTATATGGAAGAACTCCAAAACAGAATATTGACGATCCAAACTTCCCTATATATACCAAACAACTTGCTCCAAAGAAACAGCTTCACAGTGCAAGAAAACGTGGGATCCTGTCTTGCTACTGGCATAACAAAGAACAGACATATACAGATACTTAGGCTCTCCCCAGAATCCTGCGTGCCTGTCATTTGTGTTAATCTTTCCCAATGTCAATGCCCACATAAATGCCCGCTCCTTCAAAGGCGCTTTAGTCTTCCATAGTGAATTAGGACTGCGAAAGTGAGGGAAGAATGGTGGAGTAGCAAGATGTTGGACAAATGACTGACAAGTAAATACTCCCGTTGAGTCGCCAATCCACTCCTCAAATTAGGTTTGTCTGAGAGTGTTACTGACTCTAGGTGCCAAGCAGAACCGCAAGCTCTTGCACCTCCCAGGCTCCCAATTATGCAGAGTGTGCTGCAAATAGAGATTCTAGGAGCCATTATGCGAGGAATAGAAATTGGAGATCGAGGCATCATGAAGATTTAATAAGTTAAACAATCAAGGGAACCTGGAGCAGAAAGGCTCCCCCTCTAACCACGAATCTGCCAGAACCTAATTTTAAATCCGTTCCCAAGTTTCAGGCGAACCAAAGGGAAAAGAAGATGCACCTTGGTGATATGAGTAATACCATCAAACAATTTAAGCTATCCTAAACCATAAAATCCTTGTTGTATTACTTGATATCTACCGAAGACATATTTGTTTGTGTTGTGTTCGAGGAAGAAGAAAAAAATATAGATGTGAATCGAATAAGTGGCATACCTACATTGAAGAGGATGGGGTCAGTTGCACCCCTATTTTAACAAAAATTGCTAAACATAGTGTCAAGTCAAAGGGGCAAAAAGTAATTTACACCGTCTATTACACCCCTATTCTTGCACCAATATTACCTACCCTGCACCCCAAGAATACAAAGGTTCATATAAAAATAGAGGGTAAAAGAGTAAATGTTCTGAAACATAAATGACTTGAACGCAGAGCAGATCCAACTCCCAAGGGTACTTTTCAATTTTCTTTTATCTCCTCAGCTCTCCCCTTTCTCTCTTATCTCAACTGACAATATGCACCATGTGGCAATTTCCCACATTCCCTTTATCAATTGAAACCAGCTAACCAAGTAAACATAACTAGTGGAATTGCCAAAGCTTGAAACATCTCACCTTGGCTTGAGCTCTTGTTAAAGTTAATCCAATACGATTAAGAGTTTACACAATTGGTTGGTTCTTTTTTTTCCCCTATCTTGTTTTGATTAATGTTTTTGAATTTGTTT
The DNA here is from genome assembly GCA_030267885.1 of Mesembryanthemum crystallinum. NCBI lineage: Eukaryota > Viridiplantae > Streptophyta > Magnoliopsida > Caryophyllales > Aizoaceae > Mesembryanthemum > Mesembryanthemum crystallinum. The sequence goes on from BSSO01006094.1 coordinate 1,947, forward strand.
TTAATGCAAGTGATTTTAACTTAAAATACATGATTTTATCATGTTATTTTATTAAAATGATATTTATATTGGACTTTTCACAATCTTTAAGACGATGCTTTGACCATAAATAACTTATATATATAATATAAAATTTTTAAATTTTAACAAGAGTTTTTTACCTTGTACATTTATAAGTTTTTACCTATTAATGGTCAAATTGTGAACTTTGACCAAAATAGGTCAAAAGTAAAGATCAATTTGGGATGGAGCATCATTTATCATAAAAAAAACTAAATTGTATTTATTTCTTTGATTTTTTCATCTACATATTGCACCCTCAATTTTAATTTCTAAGGCCTGCCACTTGATGTAATTTTATCTTGTGGGAATGTAGAGAATCTGAACTCCCCATATCTAATGAGTTTTCAGGAAAGAGGAAACTATTGTTCCTCTAGTGAAGAAGTCAAGAAATATCCATCGGTTGCTCTAATATAAAGTGCTTTCGAGTTTCAACAACCTGGTTTCCATCTGCTTGTTTAGTTAATGGCTTCAAGTGTTATGCTGCTACTAGTTATTATCAACTCAAGTTTATTGGAGAACTAAGCAGTACTGACTACTGACCAGCAATCATTCTTTGGCTGTGTTGTTAAGGACATAAATCCTCTACTATGAACAAGTCTTTAGTCTTTAGAAATAGCTTTACGCTGTCTCGTTTGCTCTTTCTGGTTTTGAGCTGATTGATTTTGTCAAATGATTTTATAGCCTTTCATTCAATACAGTTAAGTCTTGTCCTTTGTTATGTGATACTCCGCTACCACCATCAACATGAATAGTGCTGATGTGCAACTGTTATTGGATTTCAGGTACCCAGCTTGCATACACTGTGATTTTTGGCTCATATGCATCATTTCTCTTCATTAGAACAGGTGTGTTATTGCTATTTCTTATAGTTATTAAGAAACTTTCAGTGTTCTTTTTTTTTTTTTTTTGATTATATGGGTGGGACTGGGCATGGGCCCCCAACCCTTTTGACTCAAGCTTAAATATAAATAACATTAAAGCCCACTAAGAAAGCTTTGTCATCTACACTTGTTGGGCCCTGTGGCGAAATGAACTCAAAGGCACCATAATAATTATAAACATCCATGCAAGAGTAAAAATACTTAACCCAATGTGATTTTATGGTTGTGCGTTGTCCTATATGGCCACTTGATATCAAGTAGTCATTTTCCCCTGTTAGTCTCACTTTTATATTAACTAATCTGAATTAATGTCGTGTCGTGGTCTATAAGTTCATCCAGTAGGCGTATAATAGGGAATGCAATCTGAATTTTAAATTAATTGGTTATACATAATCATAATTTTAGCATTTAGATTTTTATACCATATTTATTTTTTTAATGACATGTTACTGACAATTGGGTCAGTTGGTTCGGGTTGGTCAATCTCGAATTCCAAATTGAAGTACATCTATGTCATAGTTTTTAATAGGCTTTTGATATAAAAAGTCAGTATTGATCGGCTTTTACTCGGTTGGGTTCGGGTTAGGTTCATTTTTGCGCCTATTTTAGGAGGTCGGGTTTGGTCGGTTAATCTGAATTTCCAGTGAAGAGAGTTTTTGTACTAACTTTTTATGAGTTTTTGAGGATTGAAGTTAGCTTTTTCCGGTCTGTTTTCAGGTCGGTTAAAATTTTTTCAAGTGATAAATATATTGATAAATATTTATGCTAATATAAAAATGTCAAAATCTAATACTTTTGGTTTGGCCCCCCTAGAATAAACATTCAATTTCCACCACTGCGTGACAACAATTTAGATTACATTTTGAATTCGAGTTTGAAACATTACTACAAGTGAATTCAAAATAGATTATAACTGTTTCCTGTAGGACGTTAAAGCACTTTTCTTTTTGAAGATTAATCATGGGGATAAAAAGAGGTCGAGTGAGAAACTTGGAAACATGAGCTTAGAATATTTACTTCTATGATCATCCAGATGCTCCAAGAAGTGCTTCCAGAAACATTAGCTAAACTTTGCAAGGTCCTCTGGGGATATTGCAAGGATTGTTTCTTCATCTAATTCTAACTCTACTTGTCCTGGTTATCTATTGATGGAAGGTGACATTCACTCTGATCATAAACACAAAACTTGGTCTTGTTTGGTGAACATGGGAAGTTCCTTGAATAAGGGCATTTTCTCAGGTATCCATTTTCAAATTGGAGCTTATCTTTCTTCCCTAAGGATTTTAATTTCTCCATTTTGGAGGTCACAGTTCCCCAAAAGTCCGACTGTCCAGTGGCTGCATACTTCTGCCGAACTAGACAAGAGAGCAACCACTTCTTCTGAATTCTGACTATCCTAGACTAGTTTGTTTCTTTCTTATCTTGAGGCTTTCCTTGTTTACTCATTAGCCTCAAATTTCCAATTGCCCAACTTGGTACCAAAAGCGCCATCTTTCCAGGACCAACTGCTAAATGTTTTCTCAGATATTTTGGTTATGGAGTGAGGAAGTTTGTCTTATCTTTCTTGCTTTCCATTCCAAGTCCGTCTTTATTTTTGTTCTTTCCGGTTTCGTTTTTCCTTTCTCGAACAATCTTTTGAAAATTGGTTCAGATTCTTAATTTATCTGGGCTCAAGTTAGACGACACGACAAATGTTTGGTCATGAAATTGGCCTTTATGGCAGTTCCTCACTGGGAGACTACACTGAGAGGTGCCATGAGCCCATGGCCCCATAGTGACAAAATTGAAATTTTGAGGGTAGTTATATGTAAAATCAATTGTTAACATGACTAGATAAAAGTTCCTCCCCTTGCTGTAGGTTGTATCTGTATGTCATAGTTAATATATTGTCATATCTGTAGAATAAGCATAGTCTGGTTGGGTCTACACCATACTTCTGTTATTGTTAGTATTATTATTGACACTTCTGTTTTATGTTCAGCTTTTGGCATTCTTGCTTCTAGATTGGTATATATCATCTTTCTAGGAAGCCGAGAATGCAAAGGTTTTTTTGGTTTGCAATTTTTAGTTTATCCACAAAATTGAGTCCATAATTTCAAATTGAATTCTGCAGAAAGTTGAGTATAAGCACTTTATTCCGAAAATTGACTCCAAATTTGATGCTGTGCCAATACCAAGTTGACATTGCACCCAGTTGCATTAACGTCAGTTTTTGAGTATCTTTGTTCTGGTATCATATATCATGTTTTGCAGAAAAGTTTTACATGGATAACTTTACCTGTTTCATGTTCATCTAGTAAAGTTGATTCTCTCTTTCCAGAATTAGTCGTCACATTTTGTCTTAAACTCTGTATTTGGCTTATATACTCCATGTCTATGTCTCTTGGAAACGAAAGTACAGTTTGCAACTATCATCATTCTATATATTGAAAAGAGGTGGTTTCCAAGGCACGATTTGTTGTGCTTGGGAACCGAAGGTAAATACATACCTGTGCTTTGGAAATGAAAAGGGCTATGATTTACAGTATCAAGTATACGTGTCAGCAACAACAAGATACACTAACTCTAACCAAGTTGAGTCATTATATGGCCATTCACTCTTACTTTAATGGGCATACGGCATACCATATGTCTGCTTCTCTCTCCTCACAATAAGCTGAAATAGTTAAATACTAAGTACAGTTTTTTGTTCATAGGTAGGAGATGTAGGCAATTAGGCATGGGGTTAAGTGTCCTAATGAGGATTATTCATGTGATGTGGTTAAATACTCTTAATAGGTAAATTTCTTTTGTTATCAAAAATTAATTAATATTTCTTTTATTTAAATAGGATGACACAAATATATTTTTTTCACTAAACGGATTAGGATTGAATTTTCCAACCCTTTTAATCAAACGAAGTGACATGAAAGAACTCATATGATCATATTATAGTAACTAAATTACTATGAGTTTTGTGTGACTGCTTTCTCATTTAAATTAGAAAAAATTGTCGGAAACCACATTTTAAAAGTCAAGTTTTTTATATAGCCACCTTATATAATTTTTTTTTAAACAAAACCACCTTAACTTTTACTTTTATCCTATGCGCGCCACCTTATGATTTTTTTCGGCAAAAAAAACAATGTGAACTGACCATTTTGCCCCTACACTTTCTACATGTGCTTCACTTAAGGTTAATTACCCCAATTATATTCTCTTTTCTCTCACCCTGTAACAAAAATACAAGATTTATTAAAGGGAGAAAGCCAAAAAGACATCATAAAATGACTGGGGGTGAGAGAAAACACAGGATGATTGAGATAATTAGCCTTAAGTGAAGCACGTGCAGAAGGTGTGAGGGCAAAATGGTCAATTCATGTTTTTTCACCTGAAAAAACCACAAGGTGGTGCGGGTAGGATGGAAGTAAAAGTTAAGGTGGTTTTGTTTAAAAAAAATTATATAAGGTGGCTGGATAAAAAACTCGACTTTTAAAGGTGGTTTCTAACAATTTTTTCTATAAATTATTCTAAATGTGGTGTCACCAACTAGGATGCACAGATATATCTCTCGGGTAGAGTATCCCGTGTCATATACGTTTTTCATACGGAATTTCGGGATAACATTTCCAACCCGTAAAAATAAATAAGTTGGGTTAGTGGTGGAGATTATCGATGCGTTTATTTTCCATACAATTATGCACCAGATATTAGATTGACAAACAATTTACCAACTTTAGATATAAATAATCATAATTAGGCTAAACGAGTTAAGTAATGTCTTCAATTCAATAATACTCTACACATATAAATCAACAATGCACGGGCCCTGTCTACTAGTAGTTAGAAATGTGGCTATTTTTCTTGGACATCTCAAAATGGTATAAATGAAAAAGTAATTCCAGATGGAGGGAGTACTTAGGGGGCTGATTGTATCACCTTTTTAAAAAAAAAAAACTTTTTGGTCAGTAATTTCTTGATAGATATCCTCGAATGCCTTGCTGTAATGCTTTTGATCATGATGTTTGCACATGGGCTTGCTGCAATGGGCTAGTCAATAAATTATGCTAGTCTTAAACTGCTATCAGCAAGCTGCTTCCCTCGGATCCTTGAACTTGGTTGATTTTGTAACACAACTTACTCTTGGTGGCAGGTCATCTTATTGCTCCATTAGTTGCACATACTGTCTGCAATTTCATGGGACTGCCTGTAGTATATTCTGGAAGAAAAGGTACATAATGAAAATCATTTCACCTTGTTCACTATGCTTGATCTTTCCCTCATATTACTTTCTTGGTCTCAAAATTGGAATTTGTGCACAGAAACCACCCATTTTTTGGTGTTTGGTTGGTGGAAGGCATTTTTTTGAATAACATGCCTGTCTTACATAACCATCAAGCCGCTGCTTCAAGTGACATGATCTGTACAGCCAAGTTGATTCATATATTAGATAACAAGTAGGCTCTGTTCATCTTAACTGAATTGTGTGAAAATAACTGAATGGTAACTGAATTAATAGTAATATGTAGAAAAAAAAAAGTGAATCGCAGAATTGTACTCCTATTGAATTAAACTAAATACAATATGGAAATAACAAAATGAACAGAGCCTTAAATTTAGATGTCAAGTAAATCATATACCATGAAATCTGAATTCTCTTTCCCACATGGCCACGCCCCCTTCTGCTGATTTCCGTCGGGGCTACAAGAAGAGGATTAGAGGAGAGAGAGTGGGTTCTCTAGTTCTTGGCATGCTATGAGCTTTGCTCAGATTCTCGATTTCATAAAGTACTGTATCTGACATCATCATATTTCATGCAGTTTGTTAGACTTGTGTCACGAATCAAACATGACCTGATATGTTGCTTGTTTCTTTCAGGGGTATTGGTCAGTTTGGCTTTCGTCGCTGGAACCATAGGCTATCTCCGCCTTCTTTTCCCGTTGACTAGCCCAGATTTGTTCAACTCTAGTACAGATAATTGTCGTTGTTGGCATGGATATTGTAGCTGGAGCTAGTATTGTGAATTGGTTTGCTCCATGGAGCTGTTTTGATTGTAGTCTTACATGAATTTTTGGAACAGATCTTGAATTTCTTCTTTCCGAATACCATTCTCTTGATCACTTCTCTCCCAGTCCCCCATTGTCTGTCAGTCCTCCAGTATCGGAAATTTGATCGGCCAAGCAATTTCAGGTGCCTCTTATTTTTTAGTTATTGACATTTCATTTTTACGCATCTGAGGAGTTGCATACTTGCATTCCCTTTTGACAATTCCGTTTTATTCCTAATGATTGAGAACATCAGTTGGGTTTTGTGGTAGCAACATGAAAGAAAGGGAACTTTTGTTGGGGGAAGACAGTGGGCCTATTTGTTTTCCTTTTCACATCGTGGTACATGGGCAGGTTTCTATCCTGGGCTCAAAGGAGATACTGATATTGGAATAGTTTTACTAAGAGCCTGCACTCCTCGACTTGGGACATGTTCTACTTGACTTATACACTCAATTTCCGGCTTTAGTTTATCAGGTGTTTGTTTGGCCAGACTTCTATCAACTTTTATTTTTCCCATTTATTTTCTTCCAACTTCTCTCCTTTTCCACCATCACCAACTCCACTTTCTAATTTCTAAGAAGTTGAATTGGGGTTAAAAGTAGAAGCTCTAGATTAAAGCTTCGACTTCTAGGCTCATTTATAATTTTTTTAAAAGTCAATAATGGCGCATGAGGTGGTGGTAGAATTGGAGGATGAGGGCTGGAAGTGGGTTGTTGGAGGAGGAAGAAACGGCGGAGACGTAGAAGTTGGTAGAAGTTTGGCTAAACAAACACTAAAAATGAGTTGAGTTTAGTAATAGTATTATTTTTATTACTATTATTAATTGGTATATATTGAGTATTGTTCTAGATATTATCAATGTTATTAATAGTAATAGTAATAGATAATGACATAAATAATGAAAATAATACTTAGTGTATGGAACTAAATTAAACTGAAAATCATTTAAGCAAATTGAGGAGAACAAGCCCTAAATACTTTTGTTTCCTATGTCACATTTTTCAATTATTCAACTATTATAAGCAAGAAATATAGCATAAAGCTGAAAATATTAGTCTGTAAAATTAAGAACAACTCTTAAGTTAAAATCAATTGTTCTAATGAGTGGAGGCTTAACTTTGTCCCAAAATAAATAAAATAAATAATAACAATAACAATAATTGAATGGAGGCTTTATCATCAGCTGGGTGTACAGTCAATAAAAACCAAGTACCTAAACTTTAAGATTGGGAAATGATCATGAAAGCATTTCTCTTTTCTTCTTTGGTGTACAATTTGGTAACAGTATACCAACTAACAATGTACAAACGTTTAAAGGTGATCAATTGATCATTGATCATGGGCATATACAAAATTTGGAGATATAGGACCCCTTCAAGATCAACTTGTGTTTAATTTTTTTGTTTTAGGTGTGCAAGTGAAAAATTAGATAGGTAGTGGTCAAAATTGTTATTGTATGTGTTTAACCAAAACACATTGATGACAAGTTCAAGGTGTTTTCATTTCAACTAAAACGCCTTAACTGAAGTGAACTAAACTGAAGTAAACTAAATAGGCAATGAATGATAAAAATATGTGAAAGAAAAAGTAAGTTGTAGAACTGTACTCAATGCAGATTGGGTAAGTAAATAAACACACCTTCAACTCTAAATGCTATAGTACTGCCCATAGACGCATGACATGAAAAATAGTAATCTAAACCAAGCTGCCATATTATTGTAGAGATGACAACAAACAAGTAGAGTGAATAGCAAACGTGCAAGCATATACACCTGTTAAAAATAGATCCGACCACAAAATGATTTCTAAATATTTTCGGATTTGAACAAGCATATTTGATCTGAAACCTGGAAGTACCAAAAAAAAAAAAAAAAGGTACATAATGGATATACCTGACCTGAAAATCAACATAAACCTTGACTTATATTAAATTTGAATTTAACCGACTCAAATTCGACTTTATCTTCTTGTTTGGCTGGTTTAGCTACTTGTGAATTGAGGATACCAAGAGTTAATTTCATTATACATGAGTGGGAGAGCTACCTTGCATTTCCCTTCATCTCCTATGTATATCAATGTTTTTCAATTTTGAGGCAGTTATTATTATATATCTTAGGATGTTCTAGCATAAAATCCAAAAAATTTCTTTTGAAGATGACTTTGCATAACTTCGTATATCTTATCAAAGTAGCTCTTACAATTTCAATTTGAATTACCAGAAGTATACTATAAAGTTGAAACGTTTATGTTTAATGTAGTATTTATCAGCATTTAAAAAAAAAAAAAAAACAGTTATAGATATGAGACGACCTAATAAAATATGATAAAAAGATACATTTGTTTACCTTTTGAATTACCTCCCCTTGTCCTTGTTTAGTTTATGAACTACAAAGACAAATGCATCCTTCACTTGATTTGAAAGCTTTCATGTAAGTATTAGCTTATCTCATCTCCATTCTATTCAATATTACAAATGTTGGCAATACCATAGTCAAAAGATATGGCTCTTGATCAAAATCAGAAATGAAAATCATATTGACCTCAGTTGGACAATACTCACCAAAACCATAACCATTTAAGTCCACTACAATTTTACTGAGCTATAATTATAAAGAAGAAGCTAAGGACATGCAAATCATAATGGCCTAAGGCAAGCCCTTTCAGCCCTAGCCCTTAATTCCTATGGTAGCTCTGTGGCAGAAGCAGATAACAAGATGGATTTGTTGACCCATGTTTTTGGTTTTTTTCAGAATTTTAATTATTAGTCTCTCTGTGAATCCAATGGGGACAAAGAGGACTTTCAGATTTCCTTTAGCATTTATTTATGGTAAATTTAATAGAAAGCCTGAAAAGACATAATGGGGGTTGTTTGTGGTATTTTGAGGGGTTATAAAACGAAAATTAGATTTGGTAAACAAGTTATATCTTTTGTATCAGGTAATGGGTTCAATCCTTTTGGGGAGCACCTACACGTATCTATTCGTGAAATGCACGAGATCGTGCGTTGAGATGTGTTCTTTAGCCATGTCCAAATAGCAAGGAAGTTTCTCTTTGCCAAAAAATAAATAAATAAATAAATAAAATAAGATTTAGATTTGATTTTCAATCTCTTGTTTCTTTGGTCAACCTTTGCTTACATATTGACATCAACAATGAGGCCATGTCATGGTTATTGTTTTTGATGTCCCAATCCAATCTAATGAGTTTCTCTGATTTTGTGGGTGCCCACTTTTCTTTTCCCCCCACTCCCTACATTTTTTTCAAAGTTAATGAACAAACCTTCTTCATTCATTGACTCTCTTTCTCTTTCTTTCTCTTCCAATTTTGCAAGTTCTGAACCTCAAAATCTCTTTTGATGACGTTACCTCTGATTGGATCCTCCCATCACTCTCTACCCGGACAGAATCTGAATGAAAAGCCCCCTTTTATAACTTCCCAACTTGTTTTAGTAGTCTATACTAGTTGGAATAGGCAATAAGGAGGTAATTGAATAATTAAAATAATAAAATAAGAGGGTGGAAGTAGTGATATGTATAGCTGCGTGGCCCATGGCTAGCCTCGCCCCTTGGCGACACAGTCAGGCACGAATTTGGCACGGGTATGCACCAGCCCACTTTAGACATGACCCAACACGTGGCACAACCAACAATGGATACGGAGAGGGGGGAGCAACTGGGGCTCTAGGAGGGTTCAAGGCTTGGTAAAGGGTTGGCCTAACCAACAATGGATGCAGCAGTTCGAGATATCATGACCTAGCTATAACCTATAAAAACATGAAAATTTTGTATCAATTAGCACAACCTTACAATTTTTTGCTACTTCTACCATAATATTTGGTTGCTGCAAAAATAGCACAACGTTTTTTTTTTTTTTTTTGAACCCTCAACTTTGCTTAAGTGATGAGAGTGATGAAACACTCACACCAACCACTTGTTGGTATAATAGATCGACTCTAGTTATTAGTTACAAGATTAGCATGATGTAGTTACAAGAAAAAAACTCCATTGACATTATAAGCAATTTTGATGTAACACATTTTAATTTAAAATCCTAACAAGCATTTTTGAATTTCTTCCCCATCTATAACTATATACTAAAACAGGAAGTGCTGACATCAGCATGTGCTGACGTGGCGACATATGGTAACATTTTTTTCCGCCCAAATTTGTTTACCTTCTTTGCTTACTTATTAGAGTCTGTTGACTCTTCGTTTTCTTTACCTTCTTTGCTTACATATTATAGTTTGTTGGCTCTTCGTTTTCTTTACCTTCTTTGCTTAATTATTACAATCTGTTAACTCTTCGTTTTTCATGTCTTGGAAGTGGGAAGATTCCACATCCTGGTAATGAAAAAAATGAAAGGGCTATCAATAGTAGCAATTTATTAAAGTTATTAGTCTGGCAAACCGTGTAACCGACAACTAGAAGGATCCAATTTACG
>BSSO01006095.1:0-12351 GCA_030267885.1 Mesembryanthemum crystallinum
GGTAGTGCTCTAAGCTGTATGTAATTAGTTCTTAACTGTTACATTATGACTAGGAAAAATGATGAGGAATTGACAAACTGCCCTATACCATGCTAATATAAAAGGCACCATAATGTATAGGATAGTCTTTCAAGTCCGTACACAGTATTCATCCAATAGCATTTCAACAGTAGGAATATTTTTATTTGGATAATGATATCTGTCTTCTCAAAAGATATTTTGTTTTGTATTCTTAGTTAAAAAAAAAAATGTTTGTGTAGTAAAAGATTTTATATTTTTTATTACAAAAATTTGACGTTTTTACTATATTTTATAAACAAATACTATAAATGACAAAATTATATATCCTCTGAGAATACAAATATTATTCCCTCGGCCCAGTAATTAGCTTTCAAAACACCCGAATTTTTTTTAATCCCAAAATTAACTTTCAAAAACCATAAAACCCTATTACTTTTCTACAATGCCCTTCACTAACTCACCAATATAATAAAAAAAAATTATACTCTCTCTTCCAATCATAAGGGCAAACCAATGTCTAAAAACACTTTCCTAACATCTTGTGCCATCCCAATTTATAAGAGCTAACTTTGGGAGAGAGAAAGTATCAGGCTTCAAACAATACTCTTAAGATTACATAAAACATGATAAATCCCATCAAAGTCGGTCTATAAATAAAAAGTAGACATTTTTTTTGACTCCATATATATTTTCTATTTTTAATTCTATTATTATTATTATTATTATTATTATTAAATGGCGAGGATATGAAAGGCGGTCTAAGAGTAGGCACCAAGAAACCACGTGGCTGACAATGACTGGTTCTCTCCCTCCCTTCTAGTCTCCCTTGGCCTCCAAGACACCTCCCTCATTTAATAATTTTCAATTTTAATTAAATTTTTAATTATTTATTTTTTTTGAATTTTTCTGGCAGGCCTTATATATAAATATGAAAAAAATCACGGCCATCCCAAAATTCAGCGCAGTAGCATTTTTGCCCCTTCACCAGGGTTTTCTCTCTCCTCACAAACTCCGTGAACTTCTCCTCAACCTCAAGAGAGAGAGAAGAGAGAGAGAGAGTTCTTGTATCCAAAATCCACTCACCCACATAACAGAAGAGAGAAATTTGAAGAAAGAAACTAAGGCTTCTCATTACTTTATCGTTTCAGGTTAGTGATTTTTCGCCTTTTTTGTTTTCTTTTTTTTGTTTCTATTTCAATTTCTTGTAGTGTTTCACTGAATTGAGTTGCATATGATAAGAACTTGATCACTTTGGGTTCTTTTTAATGATTTAATTTGCCTTTTTCTGGGTTGGGTTGGGTGGTGATTTGTTGCAATTTTACGAAAATGTTCAAATCTGTAGATAGTTGAACTTAGCTTATCTGTTTGGGATTCTTCTTTTCTGGGTTTGTTTTACCGACTTGTTTGGATTTGTAGCTGCTTTCTTCTTATTTATGGTATTGTAAAATGTTTTTTCAGGGTATATAAGATCAAGGGTTTGCTGAATTTGTACACACCCTATTTGAATCTTGAGTGTTCTTTGTCTGGTGGATAGAGGTTTCGTTGTGGGATATTTTATTTGAACCATGACTTCCCAAGGTCAGAATGATCGTAGAGATCGGTCGAGGAATTCTGGCCAAAATGGCCGCCAACAGTGGATACCCAGAGGGCCTGGGGTTATGAATGCGCCGACACAGAATGTAACTGTGTATCCGAGTGGGAATGATGGTGGAATGAATGAGAGGCCGGTGCAGATGGATAGAGGGAGTAGAGGGTCTAGAGGGATTATGAATGCACCGCCACAGAATGTTCCAAGTGGAAATGGCGATGAAATGAATGTGAGGCCAGTGCAAATGGGTAGAGGGAATAGAGGGTTTCGAGGGGTCTTGAATTCACCGCCACAGAATGTGAATGTGTTTCCAAGTGGAAATGGCGATGAAATTAATGCGAGGCCAGTGCAAATGGATAGAGGGAATAGAGGGTTTAGAGGGGGTGGTGGTGGTCGAAGCCACATGGGTCGGCCTCAGAATCATAGAAGGGAGAGAATGGATGTGAGAGAGGGTGGAGGAGAGAGGGTGAATAGAGACAAGGAGAGGAGAAATTGGAGGAAGGGGGGCAGTGCTGTGGATTCAGATTTGCCTCAATTAGTGCAAGAGATTCAGGAGAAGCTGACAAAGGGTAAAATTGAGTGCATGATTTGTTATGACATGGTGAAGAGGACGGCGCCTATTTGGTCATGCTCAAGTTGCTACTCAATTTTCCACTTGAATTGTATCAAGAAATGGGCTCGTGCACCTACCTCCATTGATACTTTGGCTGAGAAGAGCCAGGGTTTTAACTGGCGATGTCCTGGGTGTCAATCCGTGCAGCTAACAGTGTCAAATGAAATCCGTTATCTTTGCTTTTGTGGGAAGAGGCATGATCCACCTTCAGATTTGTACTTGACGCCGCACTCTTGTGGTGAACCATGTGGGAAGCCGCTGGAGAGAGAAGTCCCAGGAACTGATCTAAGTAAGGAGGACATGTGCCCCCATGTTTGTGTGTTGCAATGCCACCCTGGTCCATGTCCTCCTTGCAAGGCATTTGCTCCTCCACGGTCGTGCCCTTGTGGGAAGAAGGTAATCACGACGAGATGTTCTGATCGGAAGTCGGTGCATACATGTGGTCAGCCTTGTGAAAAACTCCTCGGTTGTGGGCGTCACCAGTGTAATCAACTTTGTCATGTGGGTCCTTGTGAACCTTGCAATGTGCTGATAGATGCCTCTTGTTTTTGCAAGAAGAAATATGAGGTGCTTCTTTGTGGAGACATGACCGTGAAGGGAGAGATGAAGGCTGATAATGGTCTCTTCTCTTGTAGTTCCACATGTGGAAGGAAATTGAGGTGTGGTAATCATAATTGTACTGATGTTTGCCATCCAGGTCCATGTGGCGAGTGTGAATTATTACCTAGCAACGTAAAGACTTGTTATTGTGGCAAGACAGCATTGCGAGATCAGAGGAAAACTTGCCTGGACCCAATCCCAACGTGTCCAGGGACCTGTGGTAAGCTTCTTCCTTGTGGGATGCATCGTTGTAAGGATAAGTGTCATTCTGGGTCATGTTCGTCCTGCCGTGAACTTGTCACTCAGAAATGCAGATGTGGTTCTACCTCTCGAACTGTGGAATGCTATAAGACCACCTCAGCTGATGAGAAATTTGTTTGTGATCGGCCTTGTGGGCGTAAGAAGAATTGTGGAAGGCATCGTTGTAGTGAGCGCTGCTGCCCCCTTTCTGGTTCCAACAACACTCTCTCTGGCGACTGGAATCCGCATTTCTGTTCTATGGCCTGTGAAAAGAAGTTGAGATGTGGGCAACATTCATGTGATTCATTCTGTCACAGTGGCCACTGTCCTCCTTGCCTTGAGACAATCTTTACAGACCTGACATGTGCTTGTGGAAGGACTTCAATTCCACCACCTCTACCTTGTGGTACACCTCCCCCTTCGTGCCAATTTCCATGCTCGATTCCTCAGTCGTGTGGCCATCAATCTACTCACAGCTGCCACTTCGGAGATTGTCCACCCTGCTCAATCCCCATAGCTAAGGAATGCATTGGTGGACATGTAGTTTTGCGCAACATTCCTTGTGGGTCTAAGGACATAAGGTGTAACAAACTGTGTGGGAAAACCAGGCAATGTGGACTGCATGCCTGTGCAAGGACTTGTCACCCTCCACCGTGTGATTCATCCTGTGGTCCATCAAATGCTTCTGCCTTGAAGGCTTCGTGTGGACAAACATGTGGGGCCCCGAGGAGAGATTGCAGGCACACGTGCACAGCTCTTTGCCACCCTGGCGCTCCTTGTCCCGATACAAGATGTGAATTTCCTGTGACAATTACTTGCTCCTGTGGTCGGATTACTGCCACTGTGCCTTGTGATGCTGGGTTGGGAAGCAGTTCGAGCTTCAATGCTGATAATGTACTCGAAGCCTCTGTTCTGCAGAAGCTGCCAGCTCAGCTTCAGCCTGTGGAAGCAAACGAAAAACGAGTTCCACTTGGGCAGAGGAAGCTTATTTGTGATGATGAGTGTACCAAGCTTGAAAGGAAGCGTGTTCTCGCAGACGCTTTTGATGTTACTCAACCGAGTTTGGATGCGCTTCATTTCGGTGAGAATCCTGCTGTTTCACAAGTGTTGTCAGAGTTATTAAGGCGTGATCCGAAATGGGTGCTCTCAGTTGAGGAGAGGTGCAAATACCTGGTCCTTGGCAAAACGAGAGGAGGTGCTTCTAGTACAATTAGGGTTCATGTCTTCTGTATAATGACGAAGGAGAAGAGAGACGCGGTCAGGCTAGTAGCAGAGAGATGGAAGCTTACAATTAGTGCAGCTGGTTGGGAGCCGAAACGGTTCATCGTGGTCCATGCTACTCCAAAATCCAAACCCCCACCTCGGATTCTGGGGCCGAAGGGAGTGGCTGCTGTGAGCACATACCACCCCCCTGTCTTTGACCCATTGGTGGATATGGACCCCAGGCTCGTCGTTGCCCTTCTCGATCTCCCAAGTGACGCAGATATCAGCACGCTGGTTCTGAGGTTCGGTGGTGAATGTGAGCTTGTATGGTTGAACGACAAAAATGCATTGGCGGTATTTGGTGATCCTGCCCGAGCAGCGACCGCAATGAGAAGGTTAGACAATGGGTCGGTTTATCATGGGGCTGCTGTAGTCCAACAGAGTACTGGGGCTGGAGCTGGTGCAGCATCTGGTGCAAATGCCTGGGGAGGAGGAGCAGGTGGTGCTTCGTCTTTTAAGGGTAACCCGTGGAAGAAGGCTGTGTCGAAGGAGTCTAATTGGGTTGATGATTCGTGGGGAGATGTAGAATGGTCTACTGGTTCTGCCGATGCGGGGTCCTCATCATGGGGAGGTCGTGGGGCTGCCCCATTGACTGCTACTGGAAATCGTTGGACTATTCTGAACTCTGAGTCTTCGTCAACTGCAGTAGCCTCATCTGCCAGAGTTGCGGACTTGGGAAAACTGAAGGTTGCTCAACCCATTGCTGGTAAGGAATCGGAATCTAGGCCATCAAACTCAAGCGCGCCCATTCAAATTGCGGTCTCTTCGGTCAAAGACGAGGAAGTTGTGGATGACTGGGAAGAAGCTTGTGAGTGAAGGGATGGAGTATTCTTGTAGTATGACATTTGAACTAGTGATTTTATAGAACTAGTCCAAATTCACTTGTTAGTGTTTTGCCTTGTCTTTTTTTTTTCTTTTTTTTTTTCTGTACTTTTGTATCTACTTGTTTCTTGTGAACTTCAATGACAACCGGGCTCTGGTGGCAAGATCTCAAGAGTTCAGCTTGTCTTTTCTGACAGCATATGACTTCCAATTTTGATACTAATATGACAAATTTTGCTACGGATACAAACTTGCAATCTTGGTCTCTTATGTGTATTCATATGCTCACCACCCAGGTTTTCCTTCATAGTCGTAGCTCAGCCTTCAGGTTGCTCATTTATCATTGGTTGCTCCTATCGAGCGACATTCAAGTTTGCTAGCCAGTTGTGGCCACGAAGTGAACATGATACCAGCCTATAAACCAAAGATGAACAAATTTAACGTGTCACGACCTAATTCCTGGTACTCTCTCTCTATATCTCAGTTCGTCAGTCAATCTCTCTCTGTCTTTATCCCTTAATCTTAGTTCTTGAAGCTGATGCCCTTCTTCAGTTCTCCATTAGTCAACTCCATTAATATGGGAGTAGCTTTTATCAATTTCAATCAATTTTTTCGGAGTATGATTAGTATTTTTGTTCTACTTCATCTTTACTGTTTGAGGTGGTTCGATTGATTTCTTTTTACTACTATCTTGCTTGATGTGTGATCTGTTCTAGGGTTTTGTTTTCTGCTGTGTAAGATCTTACCTTGCTGATTGAATGCTTTTGCATTGATTGACAAGTCCATTGTGCAAATTTGATGCAGTAGGTTATTTTTTTAGGGAATTAAATTTTGTTTCTTTTATAGTGTGAAATGCATTTTCATGGGGTTGATTGACTATGAGATTGTATTGGGGGTAGCTTCTCTTTGATCAACTATGGTACTTGTAATGTGGTAATTACTCAGAATTAGAATCTTAATTCCAATTCAAATCATCGGATCCGACCTTGGACATCCGGGTATATGTTACCTTGGGCATTTCAAATTAGACCAAAGGACTTGGTGGAACTTCCTCAAAATTATCAGGTCTATTCAATGTCTCAGATGTACATGAACATTATCCCGGTTTGAATGGTGCAATATAGATGCATGGAGAAGCGGGAGTTGGAAGGGGTATTGCCTTATGGGTTAGTGAAAGATGTTGAAGTCATGATTTGAGATAGTGGGACTTCTGGAAGTTGAAGTTAATGTCCTAACTTTTAATTGTGGTGGTGGATCGCAGGGTCAGGGTGAGGGGTGTTCGATGGATTTCTGAAGTAGATTTAGGAGTTTAAGAGTCAGGATACAAAAGCAGAATGCCTGTTAGGTAGAGAGGTCTATACCTATTTCCGCTTATGATCCTGGCTTTCTGCACCTATCATGTGCTCATCAGCCTCGCATCTGTTATGTCAGGTGTTCTGTAACTGTAGTCTCTTGGTATCTCTGGGTACCTAGTAAAATCTGCTATGGTTTTATCCATTAGGTTACTGTGATGCAGTTGTGGTGTGTTATTCTGAAAGTAAAAAGCCACAAATTGAGAGCGCAACTAAATAGGTTTATTAGTAAGTAATAGATATGTGCTTTGATGTAGTCACTTACGAATTACTGAAAGCTAGTTGTTTGGAGCAGCAATTGGAAGTTCTCATGGATGTAACATGTAGCTCTTTGATAGCTTGCTACTTGGAAATGATGGTTGACACAGCCAAGTAAATGAACTTCTATGTTTCATTTTTATGTGATATGCTAATCAAGGGGCTGATCTGTAAAGGAGATACAATGCAGAAGCTTAAACCAACTCTGAGCACATATTTAAAGATTCTTAAGGAGAGCCTAATGTGATTCATGTTGCTTACAACCAGTACAAGCTCACCTTTTTTCTGAATGGAATTCTTTGATTTGTATCGTCATCAAGATGTGCTTCTTTTTATCTTGTCCATCATACTTCCCAAGCCTATTTGATTTTCTTCCTAAAATTCTCCTTGGCTTGATTAGTGAATGGGCATGATAAACTTAACCTTTGCAGAACATGAATTGGCATTAGTTTCTATGTAATATAATCTTCTTATGGTAAAGAAAAATTTATTTAAATAATTTCAAAACAACCGAACTCACTCACTGTTCCAATTCACTATGTGCTCAGATTTGTGAGTGATGATGCTCGTGAAAGTGTATATGTGATAGGGATTTATATTTCATTTTTGAAGTGCAGCTCATATGGAAAAAAAAAAGTTTTGATATGACATGTGCCAATTCTTTTGCCTGACTTCTACAACGGGCCCATCACTATGATCTGACATATTGGATATACAATACTTAGAAGTTAGAACTTCACTATGTTGAAGTAAGACCTTTCGTTACTGGCCGCTGGGATCACTGCCTCCAATTGAAATAACTCATTCTCCATTTACAAGCCTCTCATTACAATATGGTCATTACGGATTTGTTTGTCTCTTCTATATCTGCATGTCCCTCTCTCTTGATTGTTTAGCTATACACAAAAGGAACATCTTATTAATTGAAAGTTTGATTTGTTTTAGTGCAGGTGTAAAAAGCTTGTGATGCCCTGAGTTGGATTGGTTCCTTCCAATTGTGGTTAGAACTGTTTGATTGGCATCAGATTCCATGTCCAGGATTATGGTACTGAAATATTTCCTGTTTATTCATGTGAGAGTTACATTTTGAGCTTTTGTGGAGCTTGGGTGCACCACATTTTGGTGTGAACTGTATTGCCGTTGATGTTATGTAAAGTCGAACATTCTGTATTTATATAGAATCATGCATGGAAGCTTTAATGCTGATATTGCTGATACCTTCACTTTTCTAATGGTCATTCAATGGGAAGCTATGATGCACTCTATCCAAATTCAGTTGCATGATCTAATTTACCTACTCCAACTGTGTTTTTCTGTGGTTAAGAAGAGATTATCTCAAGTATATAAAGTGGTAGTTCATGCTTGTTGCTGCTTACTAGACCCTCAGTTATCCTTATGAGAGTCTCGTAGGATGCCTTCTTTCTGGGATGGCTTATGGTTTCTGATTGTTGCAATGTTTTGTTTCTTTGCTGGTATCTACAGTGTCTCAGTATTCATTGAATATAATTTTAGTTTCTCCATTGCAATGACTCATTTTTCTCTATCTGTCGTGCTTCAAGGAAAACGAAAAATAAAAAATGTGTCACTTGATAGTCATCAGCTTTTTACAGTTTCCATTGCACTTCTATTTTTCATAGATCATGGCCAGCATAGTGATTCAGGATGTTACATCCTCAATGTTTACTTACTGTACTTTGGTTTTAAATTTTCAAGCTTCACATGGTTCTTGGATGGTTCTGTTCCCACAATGTTTTATCAGGATTCAGAGAGTGATGTTATTTGCAAGATTGCATCTATTTCTGTTTATTAGCTTTGCCTCCTCAGTTACAGGTCCCAAGTCCCCTTTCCAATGTGGGTAGCTCTAGTTTTTCTGGAGATTCTCTGTATCATATTTTTTTTCATGATTAATGCGTATGGACTAAGACTGGGTATTTGAACCACGAAGAGGATCCAAATTGTAGAAGTGACGAGATCTCTGCAGAAGGCTTTACATTGGTAAAATTGAACATAGAATTTCCGAGTAAGGTCTTTCGGTTATAACTATGATTCCATTGGTACTTGGTATTGTGGAGGCCTTTTAGTAAGATCTGAATATATATCTCCTTTGTTCAGGAGACAGGAGATACTCTTCAGTTTTTAAAGTAAGCTTAAGGCTTATAATTTGCGCAATTTTATGCTATCTTGAATACACTAGTTTGACGAGGTTTCTCCATCTTTGTTTTGAGCATCAGTGATAAGAGCAATCACATTGTCACTTGTCACCTTTGGAGGTGTACCTGTAAATTATAATGGCTATAAATCATAGTGGTTTCTTGCATCCTGAAGTATCTGCTTCAGCTCAGCAGCCTGCTCTAGGATTAATTTTCGGTTATGTATTTCAAACTTATCACCCAAAATGTTACAATACACGACTAAATTGTGTTTCTTTTCTAATTTTACGAAGTCTGTAATTGATTGACTTCACTATGTAGTCATATAATTTTATTTTCCTTGGGATCCCATTTTCCGGGACTGTTAAATGCGATCACTTGGTCAAGATTCATGGAAGATAGCTGCAGCTCTCATGGGTAGACATATTGGCGGAGGTAATGCTCTTACTGTATCATTGTGTGTTTCAAATCTAGACCTTATTCTTGTTCAAGGAAATTTTTAAATACATCTGCTTGCCTTCTTTCATGCTGAAGTTGGTAATTGGACTCTCAGATGCTTATTTTCCCAATTTCTTGAAACTGTGAAATGGTAGATCATATGGCCTTTTTCTGTTTTTACTGCTGGACTTGCTGCAGACCATGTTCTATGTGCAGTATATTTCACAACTCTATTTGCATTATCTTCCAAAATACCTCCAGAAGCTGAAGTGTTGGCTACTGGTATGTTTTAGTGTACTCTACTTCATTTGTTTGATTGTGTATTAAAAACAAAAGGAGGGTTTTAGGGATGGTTTTCGTGGAAGTAAATGTGATTGCTGATTACCATGATATGCATCACTATAGTAGGGGCGAGAAAGAAAGGAGGGAGAGAAGTGATATGAAAAAGTATAATCGATCACGTGAGCCAATGTATTCAGAATTGCTCAAGTTTAACCAATGTTAATCATCATTGCATGACTAGAAGTACTGATATTTTCAACCAAAATACCAATTACACATCTTCTGAGTAACCATTATAAATGCTCGTTGCATTATAATGCCATTACATCCAAGTAAATGCCACATTACATTTTTTTTTTCCCCTCTTGCGTGGTGAAGCTTTTGTTTCGTGGTCTTCCTTCACGAGTGATATTTATTTGCTGCGAGATTATTTCCAGTTCTTAATGATGATTGATCTTCCTTTTCCATTCTTCATTTCCCTCAAGGGGAAAGCATTTTTCTAATTTGCCATTTTATATTTTAATGTTTTAGAACTCTTACTTTGTCACCAAAGGTTTTGCCTTTCTAAGAGAAACTGTTCACTAATCAGATGGAGAGATGACAAATGGGTCTGAGGCTAGCAACAAGCTTCCTATTCTACAGTCTGCAACTGCTCTTGCAGTGTCATTTGCGATATGCAAAGCTGGAAGTTTTCTCACTAAATATTATGGAATTCAAGGCGGCAGTCTTCCTGCAATAACAAGAATTGTTGTTATATTAGCAACTCTGTTCCCTAAACAGTTCAATCAACTAGCACCTTCTGGCGAAGCTATGGCTATGATCCTGATGCAGGTACTTACACTTTTGATTTGATGATTGCTGCCTTGTTATATATTAAATAATTTCGTATTTGAAATGTTACTTTGCTATAGCCTCCTTCTGATCACCTTGATTAGTTAATGGAAAATATGATATTTATTGGCAAGCATCTTGGATACCCGAGGAAGTATGATCTTGCCTGTGGCATGCTGGTTGTTGCTCTCTGTAAGACAATCATCTTCTTGAGTAAGTTATTTGAATATGTTTGTTAATTGTTACATTGTGAATACTTAATCGACTGGCACTTGTTATCAGAAGAGTAACGCTGATGTTTTGACTTCTATCACCTCGGTCCTTTAGATCATTAAAGTGCGCTTTATTTGATCATGGAATTGGGTAACTGGAAAACCCAATCGAATTCGACATGTTTATCTATTCTTCCAATCTATCTATATATGGCAATAATCCTTCTTAAACTGGAGTGCTTCTTTTCCTTTCTCCCTTGTCTTTCTTGCTTCCCTGACTTTTCAGCTGTACTGTTTTTGTAAATTTCTACGAAGCTTTACATATATATGTACATTGCTACTTTGCCTTTTCCAGTTAGGAACTTTTGTTCTTCATGCTGGCTGCATATGTATTATGATCCGTACACAACTACACATGACGATTGATTATGGCTACCTCTCCCATTAGTCATAGTGTCCTCTATGGAGGAATCAAGAGATACTCCAGTTGTTGGGAGTCCCACCTTGAAGTCGAGGGTTCAATTCCTATTAGCTTTTGTGCCTCATGTAAAACCGAAAAACCAGACTTCTATGGAACAAAGGAGTTGCTACAGTCGTGTTAAGCTGATCTCAATGATTTTGATTTTGCAAACTTATATCAAGTTTTTGCTTCGGTTGGGTTTGAATTTTTAGAAGCTGACATCTATTTGCTCCTTGCTTTTGACACAGTTATTTTTCGCTGTGGTGGGGGCGAATGGAAACATTTGGAATGTCATTAGCACCGCACTGAGTATCTTCTTGTTTTGCCTCATCCAAATTGCTACCCATCTCATCACTGTCATCATAGGAATGAGTAAACTATTTCGCCTCAACCTGAAGTTGTTGCTAATCGCATCAAACGCTAATGTTGGGAGTCCCACGACAGCCTGTGGAATGGCAACTTGTAAAGGTTGGAACTCCTTAGTAGTTCCGGGCATCCTTGCTGGAATTTTTGATATCGCCATTGCTACGTTTGTAAGCATTGGATTTGGAGCTAAGGTTCTTGAGTACATGTGAGGAGTTTGGACGCAGTTTCAGACACAGTTGTAGTTAGAGCAACAATGTAGTAATCACAAATTATGGCTCGTTATTAGAGTACTGGTTTTTTTTTTGGAACAGGATTATTAGAGTACTGAATGTTTCCCCCTTCTCTTCTTGATAATGAATATACAACTTCTCAGAGTTCTGTTCTAGACGCCAATTGTATATTTTTCTTTGTTTGTTCTTTTTTCTTTTTCTTTTCTTTTTTTTTTTTTTTTTTGGAAAAGCTCAAATATGATTGTTTTTCATGGTAAAAGTTTGGTTAGTAGTATTTTCAAATGGAATATAATAACTTGTCATTTTTCAAGTTATTAGCATTTCGCTAAAAAATTGTGACAAAGAGTATCACTGTTTTTTATTAGTATTGGTAGCAATCATCATCTGGGCTCCGTTTGGTAGGATGGAAATCATTTTCCCGTCGTTTGGTATCCTGCTGGACGGAATTTGATTTTCAAACTGAAAATAATTTTCCTTGACCAAAGGAAATTGTTTTCCTTTCCAAAATGGGGGAAGACGATTTTCTGTCTTGAGTTAACGACGCTTTTCCCAATCCCCTGTATGCTGTTAGCAAGTTAGCTCATCCAGATCTCTCTCTCCTCACTTTCTCTCTCTAGCTCATCTT
>BSSO01006096.1:0-12351 GCA_030267885.1 Mesembryanthemum crystallinum
AATCAAGTCCCAATTAATGTGATATTGAAAGTCAATGATGGTTGATTGACCTTCAATTTGAGGATTGAATTTAAACATAGAAAGTGCTGCCCTACTTCATGTCCCAAAGCATATACACCAGTGGTTCTCAGTGGCGGAACTAGGGGGGGACTAGCATGGGCCATGGTCCCCCCCATGATCTGGAAAAACCTTATATACTAAGTCTTGTAGTAAGTAATAATTGTTTGGAGATAGCTGAAGTGGTTAGTGTTTAGCATATAGAGTTGCCTCAAAGTCACAAGTCCAGGGTTCGAGCTGTACTAGGGCTTTTTCCATCAAATTTTGTTCCCTTTTCTTTCTCCTTTTCTATTATTTTTCACTTGTTCTCTCCTTTTACTTTTCCCTTCACCTCTTTGGTTTCCACCTTCTTTGTCATTTGAACTTCGCTTGCACTCAGTTTAGCTATTTATTTATTTTTATTTATTATTATTATTTGTGAAAAGGAAAAGACATGTATTATAGTAGACCAACTTTAAAGTTAAATCACAATATAACCTTTTCAAACATTTTATAAGTTGAATTTTTTAAGCTAATATTTGGCCCCCCCTATACGAAGTTTTTGGTTCCGCCACTGGTGGTTCTGCAATTCTTTCTCGAGCTCTGCTTTCATGAATTTCTTCCAATGGACAATTTTCACTACCTGGCATCTGTAGTGAGAAATCAGACCATGAGATTCATGATTTTGAATTCCTCTACTAATAATTTCGAAAACCCTCCAATGCCGATTGAACCGTCGAAGTTGCCACCATTGTTCTTTTACTTAGAACGAGATCTTCATGATAGATGCCGAAATTGAGTAGCTGAAGAGCAACATTTGAGTGGTGGAGATGGAGAATGAGCTTCTCATTGTCATCCATTGAAAGCTGGTATAGGGAGGGATGGGACAGTAACAAGGGAGGGAAAAAAGAAAGTGCTAAAAATACAAGGGATTAGAAATTTTAGAACGGGGGGTATGGGAGCAAGATACCCCTGGGGGTACTATATAATTTGTTCCACGCACAAGGAAGCCTAGTTTGTTGTTAGTGAGTCAAGTGAGTGATTGTCAAATCCTTCTGTAAAACTTAGATGGTCTTGATAAGAGAACGATTGGTGTTGGATTATGATTGGAACTACTGAGCTTTTAAAATAAACAAGTATAGATTTGGGTCTAATATTTTATCAAACGGTATATATATATATAGTCCAAACAACTTGCCCGCTTGGGTGCCAAGGTCACCTTTACTTGCCTAAAAAAAGATTATTTCTATATTGTAATTTTATTTTGACGTAATTATTTAGGAAGGCAAAATCTTCCTATATATATTGTACAAGCTCAGAATTTAGCTTGCCATAAAAGTAGGTTCCTAGTAGGATACTACTAACCCTATGGCTGTTATGGAGTTTAAATCACAAAAAGAGAATGCTTCGTTCCAAAGCTTCTAAACATGGTTTCCAAGACCATAAGGAGGTGGAGAAAGTGAACAAATAAGGGCGACAGTAATGGCGGCAGAAGAGAAGACGACCAGCTGAGAATGAGAAAAAATGACGACGACGACGACGACAATAATGGCAGTGGCATAGAAGAAGACCGGTTGAGCTCATTGCCAGACCACATCCTCGCCAATATTCTTTCTTATCTCCCTCTTAAATACGCCATCGCTACTGGCGCTTTGTCAAGAAGATGGCGCGGTCTTTGGAACCAAATTACCTCTTTTGAAATTAACAGCGATGATGTTACTATAAGGCCCAAACTTTTTGGAGTCGTTGATGACCTCCTGTGTCACTTCACGTCGCAGGTGATGTATAAATTCAAGCTCGGTTGGCGTAGCTTTGATAAGGATTACAAAAAAACCGGCTTTTCTCTTGTAACGTCATGGTTGCGTTTAATCTGTGCCCGAAACGTGGATTTAATCCAGTTAGATTTCTATGGTTTGTGTATACCGGCACTGCCACCTTGTATTTTCCGAACTCAATCATTGGTAGTGCTTGACATCGAATTAAAGTTTGGTGGTGCTTGGTTTCTGCCTGATACTGAGATAAATCTTCCGAATTTGAGGAAGCTTCGAATTGATGTGTTGTGAATTATTGGCAAAGTTAATCAAGTCTTGCCCTGTTTTGGAAGATCTTAGCATACTATTGGATATTGTTTCAGCTAAAAAACCAGCAAATAAACGGTATAAACCTGTTGTTCTTGACATATCGGGTCACAATCTGAAGCGGCTGACTACCCGACAAAGTGATCGTGGATGCCCCTAAGTTGCAGTACTTGACTATTAATGATTTAGATCCCTTGAAGTTTTGCTTTGTGCAGAACCCGATTAGTCTGCTTGTAGCAGATGTCAAGGCTTTCGGAAGAAAATATGAACTTAATGAACACATGGACCTTGTTGGAGAAATTTCTAATGTCAGATCACTTATACTTTCTGGCCTTAAACCTTGGTCCTCCGACATTGTTCCCTAATCTGAACCATCTATCATTTAAGATGACTTACTCCACCACGAGCACGGAGCTAGTATCTTTACTACAGTGTTGTCCTGCTCTAGAGTTTCTGTCATTATCTCAACATGGAAGGTCGGGGACTAGTTGGAATCTTGTACATCCTGCACCCACAATCGTTTTGACCCATGTCAAGGAGATAACGATTCATATACGTATGGGTAAAATCCTACAATCGATATACATTATTGGATGAATATTGGTCGATTCTTGCTAAATATAGCCCCGGTTTTGGAGCAGTTCATTGTCAATGTGACACCTCCTTCTAAAACTAAAAACAAAGAACTTGAACAAGAAGCGATTTTGGTGTTCTGCAGGAAACTGTACAACTGCTCAAGGAGTTCGTTATGCTGCCAAATTGAACTTATTGGGAAATATCTTAACATATCTCGGGTAAGGGCAAGTACCTTTGGGAACCTGAATGTTTCGAGGCTAATAATTGATGATCGAGCAAATTATAGAAATTCAATAGAATAATTGTTGGTCTGCGTTTCATTACTGTTAGCTCTGAACATAATTTATTAGATAGGTTTGAGAACAGTTACTACACCTATGTCGCAACTTTTATGGAAGCTTGTTTTGTTTCATTTTATTGGCTATTCAATTACTTTGTTGATAATGTGCTTTATGTTTCATTGGGCCTTGAATGTGGGCCAGTTGAGGCCCATATCGTCAGTAAAACTGCCCACAAAACACAGGGACAATCTCATACTACTACTAAGAGATGGGATAGTGAGCCTCTATGTTCACGATTTGGATACGGGCCTTATTTGCCCCAGCTTTTGCCCTTCATAGAGGCCCATCTAACTACTGCCTAGTGGGCCCTTGGACACAGTTTTTGGTTTGTTTTCGCGGTCTTGGGCCGGGTTATAGGATTGGGCTTTGCCTTCGTATACTCTTTAATGTGATTTAAACCCATTTAAAGAAGAGCTCTGTTTCAACAGAGGCAGAAATTACTCATTGTTTGGGTTAAATCCAAATACAGTATGATTGTAAATGCTATTCATATATTGTAAACATTATGCCGCGCCATGAAGCTCAGATAGTTATCAGAAAACTCAGTCCTAATAGACCGATACTGTGAAAATTAAGACTATGGTGATCTAAAATTTGAATCCAAAGATTAGTACAGTGTTTCTCAAGAAAAAACCCAAAAATTTACAGTTGAGTGTCGGCTATCATTAGTTGTTCTTTGTCTCCTATTAGCAACTTAGCGCAGAAGTTAGACTGAAGAATGTTTCTTCTGTGCAAGGAATCGAGAGACCACCCATCGGATGATGGAAGCAAACTCTTCTTGAGCACGGTGTAGCAAGTCTTGAAACAAAAACCACCAGACATGAACAGGAAAGTTTTGATACTACTTGCTGGTTAGTTGCATTATAGTAGCGATAATACAGTAATGAAGTAAAATCTTATCACATCACAACATCAGTATATATATTGCTTAAATCTCTTTTTAACTAAAACCTCATTCTTATCTAATCAATTAGAGCAAATAAAAAAGAAAAAATCCAAGTCAAATGGAATTACAAAGTGAGTACTACTTTAAGAAAGTAAATTAAACAAGTACTTACTGTAATTGAAAAAGGCGTACTTGTTTAAAGCTCCATGATTTATTATTTGGCTTCTGAAAGTATATATGGCCATGGTGACCATTCAAATGGGATGAAACCCAAAGAGAAGATTGCTTTGGCATAGTGACTGGATCTTGAGTGAACCTTCAATCTCTTGAACTTAAAACTGTAGGAGAAAAACTTGTCTTGACATCTGAAGAAGATGATTCCTGGAAAACAAGGATGAAACCCCTCGAAACTCAACCAAGTTGTTGAGTAGTCCTCCTCAAACTTTTCGGGGTACATCTCCAGCAAATCCCGTAGCTTTACACTATATTTGAGCTTCCAGCGACCACGGCCACTCCCACCACTATTAGTCCTAATCTTGTATTTCCAAAGCTGTATCTCTTCATGTATGCGCAAAGATGTTCCATTGAGGGGGTCAGCTCTCACACCCAGATGAATTTCGCTAGGATAATGGGAGTCATGCCCATTCAAGTACTTGGCGGGTGACCTCCAATACGAATACCAGTGTGAATATGATCCTTGTTTGTTGATCAGGTCACATAATTTCTCGATGCTTATGTTCTTCAAGTAATAACCATCGACAACTGCTGGCATGCCAGGGATTATGGCGCTTTTGGTGCCTAGTAAGATGGATTCAGTTGCTTCTTTTCTCGACACTTTTCTCCATCCAGGACTACACTCTTGATCCTTGGATGAGAAAACGTATTCGTAACAGTATGTCACCATGACAACTTAGTGTATGACGCCGCTGACTACCGCCTGGCAGTCAAACTTAACCCTTTTGAAGTAGAAAACATGTTCGTCTACCCGGGGGAGATATACTTTTTGGCCGGTGAGAGGGTTACAAACAAAGAAGAATCCGGGAACAGAGCCTGCTGGGATGCAGAGGAGTATCCCCTTGGAAGAGGCTATCACAAGGTCACCGGACTGGAGTTTTCCAGACCCCAAGAACTGGCGACACGCGTCAGAAGCACCGTCATCCATGTGAGTGTAAGGGATGTATCTAAGGTGTTTTTCTCTTGCGTTGGTGAAGAAACCTAGGAGGCGGCGGCGGGTAGTCAAAGAAGGCGGACCAATGCTCGTCCTCAGAGAGTAGCAGCTGTCGGGACGATGAGGGTTGGCGATCATGTCGAGCCAGCTCTTCGATACCAACGTGAATCTGATCAATGATTTCAATGGCAGCCTGATTAGGATGCTGATCAATATGTCTTCATGGGGTAGAGTTACAGTACTACTTGTACTGCTGCTAATTAGGCCTTGGGATGATTTCTTGGAACTTTTCCGTTTCCGCTTCTATAATGGCGACCTTATTGCAAAGTTCTCATTCTCCATTGTTTTCTCTTTTGTTTTGAATCTCTCCTTTTTCCTCTAGTGTACAATGTCCTTCCCCAGAGAACTAAGGTTTTATTTATTGAATTAGGGTTCGGTTTCGGATTTTATTATAGAATAAGTTCCATATATTATTAACTGGAAGTGGGGTATTGTGATTAGTATGAATTTAGGCAAGTTAATGGTTCCTTGTGCGTCAAGTTGAGATGTGTCCTGAATGTAGAGGGACATAACATAGTGATTTGTATTCTAAATCGGCTTCCGATTGCAGCGTGAAGCAAAGTCCAAACTGTTAACCTTACACTTCAGGAAATTTTTTCTCAAGAAATTCAGGACATATTATGCCTGTTTTGGTGGTATTAAAGAACTTGATGATTCTAGTGAGAGTATGTGATTTTAACCCATTTAAAGAAGAGCTCAACTCTGTTGAAACAGAGGCAAAAAAGGTTGATTGCTGGCGAACTGCGACAATTTTATCAAATAATTAATGTAAGCACAAGTTTCTAATACAGTTGTTCAGAAAATAATATTCATATGTTGTGTGCATCAAACCATGAAACTCGGATAACAATAGGTATCAGAAAACTCAGTCCTAGTAGATACTGAACAAGTGAAATTCAGACTGTAATGATCTAAGATTTGAATCAGTGAATAATCTCATTAAGAACCACCCCTCTGTCTTTGAATTAGACGCAGATGGGGGAAAAGTACATTTGTACAGTGTTTCTCATGGGTATTGATTAGATCTAAAAGAAAAAAAAAAACCCAAAAATTTACAGTGAGTGTCTGATATCATTAGTTGTTAGCAACTTAGTGCAGAAGTTAGACTAAAGAACGTTTCTTCAGCGCAAGGAATGGTGAGACCACCCATTGGATGATGGAAGCCGAACTCTTCTTCAGCTCGGTGGAGCAAGTCTTGAAATAGAGGGTGGCTCAAGTAAGAAAGTGGGACGACATATCTCGTCTTCTCAGCTTGATCTCCTACATAAACTGGGATGTGTCCCTTTGGAACCGCTTGCTGATTTTTGGTATTTAGAGATTGTTGCTTGACAATCTGTTTTGCGTTAGAGAGTACAGAAGGGAAACGAATTGCCATTGTTTTGAGTAAATTGTCTGTGTTTGAAAGAGAGAGATATTGAAACTTGAAAGGAATGGGATTGTTCAAAGGCTTATGTAAGAGAGAAGGTTGAAAACTGTGGTGAAATCTGCAATGGCTAGGTAGCTATTTATATTAAATAATTTGCTGTGTTTTCTCCAACCTTAGAGCTGTAGAGAGTTTCTAAGAAATTGACATTCACAGGATGACCCACGTCATGAAGGCTCTCACATGGCTTTGCTTTCTTTGCTCAACAACACCAAAACCTCTCTCTCTGGCCTGTTTCTTGAACCATCTGCTGCTTAACAATTCTCTCACCCCACATGTTGCCGCTGATGGGGGACACTCTACCTCCTACAAGTACGATACCCAATCTATGGCTCCTAATAGCTGCTGTCAGTGCCAGTCTGCCAGCACTTGCAAAGGGTACGCAAACGCAACATATCCTTGTGAACATGTCTACCTTTCTGCTCATTGCATTTTAGGTAAAATTATGATATGGATATGTACTGTAATCATAATCAGGCATTCAGGCTCCATCTTCAGTTGTTAGTAGTCGTGTCATGAAGTCTGAATGACTTAAAGATGAAATAGCCAATTTCATTCAAATTTAGATACAACTCCATTTTAATTTAAGCTCGCAGTTGCACAACTTGATGGTAGAGTTTAATCAAACACAACAGGTGGGGCTACATTCAAGATGCATTTCTCTAGCATATGTTGACGCAATATTATATTCAAGATAAGGGCCACCAAAAAAATCTCTGAAAACATGCTACTGACATTGGAGCTTTGTGTTCCTGTCTTCCAGAAGTTTACTTTTCTGATTCTGACTCCAACAAAAATCACTATATATAAACCATTTCTGCAGCAAGAAATGGCTATCAAGTTACCGTCTTTGATCTCTAATGCTGGGCAAATTCTCAAGTATCATGCTCATCAATTTCACACAAAATATCAGCAAGGAGTTACAAAAGGGCAGGTTGCAGTTCAAGTAGAAGACAGCGGAAGGAAAAGATATATACTTATATTGCCAATTTCTTACTTGAGCCATCCGGCGTTCCAAGACTTTCTTAAGGGCGCTGGAGGAGTTTGGCTTCAATCATCCAATGGTATGTCTCACAATTCCCTGCTAGGAAGAAGTTTTCCTCCATTTCACTTGTCTGTTGAATTCCTCATGATTAGTTAGGAGCAAGGCTGAGGGACAAAAGTCAAAGACCCAGCAAATTTTTTGCTGTGAACATTTAGATGTTAGAACAAAAGTGGGTTTTATGAATCTTTTAGTTTCACAAGGTAGTAATTGTGCATATAAATTTTCTTTATCAATAGCTAAATTTCCACTGAATATTCTGCCCTTCACTATTGCCTGTATGCAGCCTCAATTGCTCCAGTTCTCGAGTTGAATTTCTGAACAAAGAATGAAGAAATTATAAAAATATACTCCAAAAAGTAAAAAGAAGAAACAGAAAAAAAGTATATGAATGTACTGTTAATCCTGTTAGTCTAGTTTGAAGGTGATTTTTTTTTTTTTTGGTGGAATTTTGAAGGTCATTCATGGATGAGATAAGATTTGTGACAGGAAAAACAGAGCAATTCTGTTATAAAGGGGTAAAGAAAGAAAAAGTGCTTGATTGCTAAGTGGATTGAACATCAAGGTCAATATAAGTGTCTGACATTAGTTGTTTCTGGTTCCTCCACTCCACTTCGGCCCTTACTGTATGCTACAAACCCAAGGAATACATTATTGTTTATTTAGATGAAAACGAGAAGCCACCATGCATGTGTCGTTATGGGCTTATGGTGTGCAATGGAACAGTTGCGCCCTTGAGAACAGCTAGCTCTCAACTAGAGTTCCTAACTCGTGACTGTGAAAAAACAGGATGACTGACAATTTGAACTAGGTCCCTATGTCAGAAAATTCTGAGCTTGAAAGCTTGGATGCTTACTGCAAACCAAGATCAAAATCATACAGAAGCCAAATCCAATTTAAGAAAACACGCATACAGCTGTAAGAAAAACTTCAACCAGGGCTGATTGTTTATCACTCTAATTTTTTGAACAATTACTTTTTCTATCCGTATTTATTTTGAGGTAAAAACCATGATTGTTAAGCCTGAAGGAAGTCAATCTCGATGCAGAATTCATTAAAATGCATCATTCTGTGCACAATACCACTTCTAATTTCATTTAGACAGGAACCTACTATTGGGTCAATTACCTTATATATATATACTATCCATGATACATTGACGGAGCAATATATATCTAAACTAATTTAGCATGATGCAAAGTTCATGATCATCCTGTGTTGACAGCAGTAAAACTGGTTTAGCTTATTTAATATCTATCCCCTAATGAATACCACCGTACGTGAACAACAACTTTCTAAACTACTACTAGCTGGCTAGTTGCAGATTGCAGATGGATGTGCTGCTTGTATCTTAACCTGGTTAATAGCTAATTAAAGGGAATCAAATGGAGTTGCATAATTAGTACTTCAAGAAATGACATTAAACAACCAATTAAGAAACTCATGAAGATTCCATTATAGAAAAAAAAAATTAATTAAGTGGGTTGTGAAAGCAAATATGGCCATGGTGACCATTCAAACGGGATGAAACCCACAGGAGCGTACGGGCTATATTGACTAGATCTCAAGTGAAGCTTCAATCTCTTGTTCTTAAACCTGTAGGAGAAAAAGTCGTATTTATAGCTGAAAAAGATGATTCCTGGAAGAAAAGGATGAAAGCCCTCAAAATGAAACCTAGAATCATCAAGATATTTTGCATAGTCAAACTTTTCGGGGTACATGTCCTGCAAAGCCTTCAGCCTTACACTATGTTTGAGCTTCCAGCAGTGATCACATTCACCACCGCCATTATTAGTCCTAATCTTGTAAACCCAAACCTGTATCTCCTTTCGTATTCCCAAATGTACTCCATAATAAATGCAGTCATTTCTAGGCTGAGAACCAATATTCCAGAATCGTCTTCTGGCACCAAGATGAATATTCTCTGGATATAGATAATCTATATACTTGGCAGGCGAGTTTATCCACCAATTGCGGCATGAATATGATCCTTCCTTGCTCAGGTCACATGTCATGATGCTGATGTTGTCCTTCCAGTACGCTCCACTTCCAACCGCTGGCATAGCATGGATTATGTTGCTGTAGGTGTATAGTAAGATATCGCTAGGGTCAGTTGTTTCTTTTCTTATCGACACTGTTCTCCAGCCACGACACTCTTCCTTCGAGGAGAAAACAAACACGTTGTTGTATGATATTATCAAGATCACGTAGTGCATGACAACAGCAGATACACCACTGGTGACCAATTGGCAGTCAAACCTAATATTATTGTAGTCACGAACATGTTGGCCGAGCCGGGAGATCTTGACTTTTTGGCCGGTGAGAGGGTTGCAAACACAGAAAAGTCGAGCGTACTCTTCTTCAGAGGTGCAGAGGAGTATCCCTTTGGAGGAAGCTACCACACGCAAAGGCGGGTGTTTTCCGGCTCCCAAGAACCGGAGACATACGTCAGAAGCACTGTCGTCCATGTGACTGTAGGGAATGTATTTAACGCTGTCATCTAGAGTATATTTGGTGAAGATACCTAGGAGGCGGCGACGTGTAGGTAGAGAAGGTGGGCCGAGTCTCGTCCTCAGAGAGTAGCAGCTGTCAGGACGATGAGGGTTGGCGATCATGTCGTGCCAGCTCTTCGATACCGCCATGAATCTGATCAATGATTTCAATGGCAGCTTGATTAAGATGCTGATCATCATGTCTTCATTGGGTAGAGTTACAGTACTACTTGTACTGCTGCTGCTAGTTATGCCTTGGGATGATTTCTTGGAACTTCTCCGTTTCCGCTTCTTCAATGGCGGCCTTATTGCAATGTTCTCCTTCTCCATGGTTTTCTCTTTTGTTTTGAACCTCAGAGGATCTGGTGCACAGAACTAGGGTTTTATTCTTAGAATTAGAGTTCTCTTTCAGAACTAGGGTTTTACTCTTAGGATTAGGGTTTTATTGCTTACCTTATACGTGTAAATTTTTTTTTCTCTCCTTTTGGGGTCTGGTTAAACAAGAATTTGGAATAATAAATTCTGCCTGTTTGGACAGATTAGGAAATTTCAGTTCTGCCTCTTTCGATGGTAAATTTTTCTAGTATCTATTAGGAAATTGATATAATTGGTGTAAAATTTGATTGATCTAATTGGTGTAAAATATTATGGAATAATATCTAATCTAATTCTATCTAATCATGGAAATTCAATTATCCTAACACTATGAGTGATGACAGATATCTTTTGTGGAATTTATCCTATTTCTATAGCATAACAGAGGAGCTCTGTTTCAACAGGGGAAAGAAAGGAAGTTTGATTGCTGGAAAACAGGGGAGCTGTTTATGAATTAACCAATGTAAGCCCAAGTTTCTGATATAGAGCAATTGTGATTGTAAACAATATTCATATACTGTGTGCAATAAACCAAGAAACTCAAATATATCGATAAGAATATGTAATCTAAATTTTGAATCCATGTATATTAACATCAAAAACCACCCCTCTGAAAGATGCAGATGGGGGAAAATACATTTGTACAGTGTTTCTAATGGGTCAGATCAGATCCCAAAAACTACAGTTCATGAGCGTAAGATATAATTAGTTGTTCTTCCTCTCCTTGGTGCACTAGCAACTTAGTGCAGAAGTTAGACTGAAGAATGTTTCTTCGGTGCAAGGAATTGTGAGACCACCCATCGGATGATTAAACCCATATTCTTCTTCAGCGTGGTGTAACAATTCTTGAAATACAGGGTGACTCAAGTAAGAAAGTGGGACGACATATCTCTTCTTCTCAGCTTGATCTCCTACATAAACTGAGATGTGTCCCTTTGGAACTGCTTGCTGATTTTTGCTATAAAGAGAGTGTTGCTTGAGAATTTGCTTCGCGTTAGATAGTACTGAGTTGAAACGGATGGCCATTGTTTTGAGCAAATTCTGAGTGTGAGAAAGTGTGAGAGATGTTGAAACTTAGAAAGGAATTGGGTCGAGAAAGGTTTCAAGTGTGATGTGGAGTTGAAATGGTCTGCATAGCTTCTTATACTTGGCGAATTCGGATTTTGGTGTGTTTCTTTCGAGTTCCAGATAGAATAGTAGGAAATGGATATCCTCAATATGACCCACCTTATAAAGACTCTCACATGGCTTTGTTTTGTTAGCTTGGCAACAACAAACTAATCTCTCTTTCGTGCCCTACATGTTGCCTCCGAGGGAGATGCTGAACCTGGAAAACCTGAGGGCATTTGTCATATTAGTCCCACCATAAGTAATACACTACTGCCTGGCTCTTATTGGTTGCTCTGTCACTGCCTGAGCTTGCAAATTGTAGGCAAAATATCATGTATGCAAGTACATTCGGATCTAGTTGCTAAAATTTTCTTTCCAAGTTGATGGGCCACTAAAGTAGTAAATTTCACTATGTTTAGTCGTGCATGATATGTTACTCAAATATTCAGATTCTTCATTACGTGTCCACATGCAACCATCGGCCAACCAGATATTGTACGAGGCTTGAACACTTAAAATTAGACCAAAAATGGGCATAATGTCCTTATTATAAGAAGGGTTGAACCTTGTTCTCTGACTCTTAGGTGTACTTATTTCTTCTTCTATTCTACTGTTGATGCAATTTTTTTCTTATCTAAAAACGAAGAGTTGTACCTGATAGAACGGGTAATGACTCAAGAGGGGGGGGGTGAATTGAGTCTACGATTTTTCTTGTTATTTCTTTTCTTAGGGAACTGGATGAGTTTCTTAGTGGAACTAGATCA
>BSSO01006097.1:0-12350 GCA_030267885.1 Mesembryanthemum crystallinum
CCCTTTTTTTTTCCCTTTTTCCACTCACAAATCACTATATCACCTTCTACTAGTACCCTAAATTCTAGTATCAAACCTCTTAACTAAACTCCAACAATCTTTCTAATTTCTCACTTGAGGGTATGCTATTCTAACTTTTAAATAAATTAAAACTGTTAATTGACATTGCTAATTTGCTAGAAAAATAACTCCAATAAAATATAACTACACTTAAGCTGAGCTATTCACACTTAACTGAAAAAAACTGATAATGAAATAATATTCATACTTAATACCATCTACAATTTAAAAAAACAGAACAGTTTGTAATAAATTCTAATTTCATAACTTTTCTGGAGAAACTTATAATCACGAAAATTGATTTTCGTTTACTCGAAAATAGTAAGAAAATACTGGGTATTACAAAAATTAACGGTGTAACCCAGAATGACCACGTTGTGCATTTTTAGAAAGTTAGTGGGTACCACGTGGAAAGTTTATGAACTTTGGTCACGATGTACATTAAGTCTAACTTTGTGGGTGCCTCGTGAAATTTTCGTTCTTTTAGAGCTAGTCATTGGCATGGCAACGAGACAAATACTATGCCACCTTTATCAACATTTGAAACAATCTTGTACTTCCCAAGATAGTAATCTTAGGATGCATGGGAGAAAGGTGCATAATTTTTTTGTGAAAAGTCCTTAGGTGCTTTGAATGACCTAGGTAGTTGAGTGGTTGAAAGATGGTTTAATCCAAGTGTTTTATCTAGCTAATGTCAGTCACTCTACTTCTTCATCTCTTTGACAAGTGCTTTCCTCTTCACTTGTGTTTTTGCTTCTTATCTTCATCATCATATCTATATCTTGTCCTAGTGATGTAGATTCTCCCTTTAGAAAAAAAAATCCAAACTCTCATGCAATGAACTAAATTTAAAAGATCCACCCACTTTTGTCATTTTATCCTTACTATCAAACATTTTTATGAACTGAAGGTCAATTGGGACCTTATAAGAGTAAGCGCC
This sequence comes from Mesembryanthemum crystallinum, assembly GCA_030267885.1. Taxonomy (NCBI): domain Eukaryota; kingdom Viridiplantae; phylum Streptophyta; class Magnoliopsida; order Caryophyllales; family Aizoaceae; genus Mesembryanthemum; species Mesembryanthemum crystallinum. The sequence goes on from BSSO01006097.1 coordinate 1,001, forward strand.
AAATATTGGGATAAGAACGAACATCTATTTTGGTTCGGTTCTTGCGAAATGTGTCCGTTGGTGGAAGAGGTAGAAAAGCTTCTCAGCTTGAAGGAATATGGTCCCTTTGTTATGCCTTCGGCTAGAAGGTGCCACGTTCTTGATTTGGGTAACCTTTTGGGCTTCCCTAAGAACGACGCTAGCTATTTCCTTCATGGTCAAGCCATACGTATTGAAAATGTGTTGGGATTCTTTTAACCTGGTGAGAGGGTTTTGGGTGAGGAGAGTTCTTATGGTGAAGCTAAACTTCACGTTTTAGACACCCCAATCGATGTCTCATTAGTCCTCACCCCGCCCAATGATGATAACAATAGTCGACTTAGAGATGATGAACACCTAAGGCAAGATCTCATCCTATGCTCCTTTTCAGAAAATTTTCCTCTTATCCTATAACCCTTTATCTAACCTTTCCAAAACATCAAAGGATCTTAAATCGGAGTCCCGAATCAAAAGTTATGTCATTTCTAAATTTTCAGTCCAAAATCGAGGTTAAAACGGCCCAACGGGTCCACAACCCGGCCCACAACCCACAGGTAAAACTCAAAAATTACTTTAAAAGACTTCCCACGTGCAAACTATGAACAAGCGCCTAAAATGGCACATGCTCCGAGGTAGAGCATTGTTGCCACGCCTCTGCGCGTATTGCTAAGCCTCCACGTCAACCGCAAAGGCTTAGCGTTAGTAAGTTGTGATCGGCGCAGAACCGTTGAGGCTGAGAGCTTAGGCGCTCAACCCAGTGGTTAACCGCTGAGCCTCAGCAGCCTGCAGATGCGTGTTAAAACCCCTGACGTCCCAAAATTCTTAATGACGAAACCTTTGCTCTATAAATACTCTCCATCACCTTCATTTTAAGGGAAATCCATTCCACAACATCATTATGCTCAAATATAATTAGAGAGAAAGCTTAGCAAGGTTGCCATGCCCAATTAGAGAGAGAGAGAGAGAGAGAGAGAGAGCCAAATTTATCTCCATCTTCATCCACCTTCAACCATCTTTAACCGCATTCATCCCACCTTCATCCAAATCACCATTCAATCACAAATCCTAGCACCACAAATCAAAAACAAACCCAAACACTAATCAAGCATATAAGCTCAAGCACTCATCATCATCATCATCCAAGGATCAAGATTTTAATAAGATCATACTTAAAAAGGTGTTCTAATCCAAGGAGCTATCTCGAGGGCACACAAATTTGGCTACAATCTCTATTAATTCCTATTAAAATTAGTAGTTTATTTCACTCTCTACTTCTACCCCTTCTTTTTTGTTTTATTGGGTGTTTATTGTAACAGTCGTAAATTTTAATTACCCTTATTAACTCTAAACTAATCCATTGACCTTAATTAGACCCTAATTAATTTTTGATTACTTGTAAGTTAAGAAAACTAATTAAAAGTGTACTATTATTATTTAGTTAGCCATTATACCTAAACTAAATTAGATTAGAACTCAACCTATAACTAACTAATTATACTCGAGCTTAACTAAATACAACTATCACTTAACTTGGATCATTTAACTAGCTTAGAATTATCTATCTGACAATAACATTAGACACCAATTTGATCAATTTATGATCATGATCATACTATTTGACACTTAAGGGCCTAAATGCTGAATTTTAATTTGCTAATCACTTAAGGGATATAGCGTGCCAAACTAAGAGGAAAAGAGAAGGATATGTGAGAGGGGGAGGTGGCAAGAAATGGCTGATACTTTGGCTATGAGTGGCGATGAAGGGATGATGAGGATCAAAGGAAGCTTATTAATCAATCTCCCACTACCTAAGTTACTAGGTGAAAGATCATCATACCTATTGTCTCCCCTAAAGCCTAGTTAACCATTAGTATAAATACCCACATACACTTACCAATGAAACTCACTCATCCTCACACACTCAACCTTACATACACTCGGTCAAACCCACCAACACTCACCCACTCTTTCACTTACTCCATCCTTTTACCTAGTTACTAATAAGGACTAATTGAACAGTAATATGTGTTTGTATGTCTTTAAAATGATGTATTATGAGGCCTATTTAGAAACTCAAAATTATTAGTTGGGTTTTGAGTTGGACTTAGAAACTCTCTAGAGTTGATTGATGGGATTAATCTACGTATTGAATTATTATACTTATTAATTTAATCTCACTTTTCATGTTAAGTTTAATTTAATTTGCATGATTATGTGTTATTTTTATATATTTGAGTCACCCATTGGAATGGGTGAATGAATGAATTTTGTAGGGATGATCTAGTATGGCCCTAAAATACGGTCTGTAAATCGTTGTATTTTTGTAATCTTTAAATACGGTCTGTGTATCATTATATTTATTGTAATTATAAGTTTAATTAGATTAGATTTAAAATTTTGTATTACAAAATTTTGTACTTAGATGAAGACGAAGGCCTTGGAGGAGTTCAACATTCAAGTGGGAGGTAGAAGATTGGATCTTTTAGGGCCCATACTAGGATCATATTATTGCTTTATTGCTTTAATATTATTGCATTTATTTATTTATCGCTTTAAATTAGATTTATCGCTTTAATTTTAAATGCATGATTTAATTACATCTTTTAATACATCATAGCATGTTCACCTAGTATTAAATTATGTAATAAAATCCGTCCCAAAGCAAATATTGAGTCTAAAGCCCTCCCAAACAAGAGTCACCTAGTGAATATTTGATCATGAGTGATGGGCATCGCCCCAGCGTGGCATCACTCATCATCTTAGAAAGCTAAGGGTAGTCCTACGTAAAGGGCTACACGACTGTTTGGTTTTCTCAACAATATGAGTGGAGGACGTCTCACATATTGGAGTTAAGGATATAATTAGCAATGAGATTGCTTACCTATTTTATTTGATATGGTTGACGAGCCCCAAGCCGGTCATATTAAATTGAATGGGATTTTGGAATCATTTTATTGCCTAAGGGACATCGAAGGATTAGGATGTTGCTGCAGTCTCTCTTGACAATTCTGTAGAGCTGAGAGAGCATTTTCTGCTTGATTTTCAATATCCGCAAACCTCTCCTTATTTATCTGTCTGAAAATTTTTTGAAGTCTTCTCATTTTGTACACCAGGTTTTCCTTAGGGTTTTGTTTTTGAAAAATATTTGTTTTGATTTTTATTTTCATAAAGATTATATCTCTTAATTTTGAAAATTAATTTCAGTAATTACAAATTGTAAAGTTGTGACTTTTATGATTTATATTTTATGGAAATATTTATTTAATTTTCAGATTTGAATTTATTTCAAAAATGTTGTGTTTTTGGGTATTTTGATGAAAATTGGGAACTTCCTAAAGATTGATTTAAGAATGGTAAATTTTCCCTAATCATCTAACCCTAATTAGAGAGTTCTAATTACTCTAAATCATTAGAGTTGAATTTTCCAAAGGTTTCCTAAATTAAGCAGGAAGGTTTTAGAGCTTCCTATTTCGATTGGATTCTTTTTAGGAAATTTCCTATTTTCAATTATGGAAAGATCTTTGTTCCTATTTCCAAAATTATATTTTCTAAGTTATTTAATTTTAGAAATTCATTTATATTTTCAAAATTAATCCTTTGGAAATTTAAGTTATATTCCTTTCTTGATTATTTAGATTTCCAATTCCTTTACTAATTAGGAATTATTCTTTTATGTAGCAAATCTAGTGTGATCGACTTAGGACCTTCGTGCTAGCTACTTTACTTTGTTTAGGAGCATTTTCAAGGTATTGAGCATGCCTTCTCTCTTATAAATCCATTGCATGATTTATAGTATTCTAGTGCCATGTTTTCGAATTAATTGTATAGCATAGGTTGTGTGCTAAATTAATTAATGGCATGATTAGATAATCAATTGCATGATGAAATATAATTTTCCAAATTGATTTTCAAGTTATTTATAACATGAAATATGTTACTGGATTAGTATGTTGAATTTATTAATGGTCATCTACATGCAGCCATGAGACCATATGTCATTCTACGTGAAATATCATTCAATTGTATGATTAAGAATTTATTATTTGAGTTCATATACCTTTGCATGATAGCCGAAACTCTTTCCATTTTTATACTCAATAGCATGAACTATTATGTTATGCTAGGGCGGTCCCGTTTCTTGAGTTTGACTTATAATAGTCTTGAATTTTCGAAATAACTCTTGTTCCTGCATATGGAATTACATGAAATTAATTAATAAAGAGAATAAGACTCCTTTAGGCCAAAGGGGGTAAACAAAGCGTATTTATCAAAGTGTAAACCCAAAGGGTCATCACTAGGGTTGTGTCCAAAACCCCACTAAGCAAGACCGATAATGTTGGTTAGGGATGGCGATCCCCAAACCCTAATTCGTGCGTATGAGTGCATAGGGTGGTATGCATACCTTGAGTCTCTAAGTCCATGGCTAGAATCTACTCATCATACAAACCAAAGCTTGAGCGCTCTACTGCTCTACTTATTATTTACTAGTGTCGTGGTATGTAGCTACCGGCTAGTGGGTTCTCTTATTTCTCTAAATATGACACTTCTTATGTGTTAATTGATTGTCACACTTATGGGAATTATTCCAAATGAACCTTTACATGGTTATGTGCATTGAAAATGAATTTCGAAAATAACCAAAACCTCTTTCAAGAATGTGTTTTATGAATTTTACGTAGTTTGGATGCCTTACTCAGTTTTTACTGATTTTATGAATTTATGTTTTCCCTGTGTGGCTAGAATGTTCTTATTCCAGGTTGATCGAGGTATGGAGCGTTGATACTTTGCGCTAGTTGAGGGATTCACCTAACTAGTTTATTTCAGACTTTTGGATACTTTTTGAGTTTATGGTTTGATGGCCATGTTTGTGAGGCCTTTGTAATAAGTCTAGTACTTTGGTTAATTATGGATTTCACTTAATTCTCATATTTAGACAAGATGGTTTATTTTAGTAATTGTGTATGCTCTTTAAATTAGCCTTAATATTTGACCTTAAGGTTGGATGTGGCGGTCAACGCCCCAGATTCATTAGTTACTTTTCTTAAGTTCAGGATTAGTGAATTTGGGGTGTGATAGAGAGTGATGATGATGATGAAGATCTTGTATCTTCTACTGCTACCGTTTCAAGTTTTGCTCAACCAGATAAGATTGATGAATCATTTGTTAACTCTTGGAAGACTTGGACGGGGATGCACTCATTTAACTTGGGTGATGAGTTTATTGTTGGTCATGAATTCCCGAACAAAGATGTGCTGCATGAAGCCGTGAGTGTGTATTCGATTTCTTGTAATCAGCCTTATAGAGTTGTGGAGTCCAAGTCAGAGATCTTAGCACTTGCGTGTAATAAGGAGTCGCCATGCCATTGAATGTTTCGATCTCGTAAGAAACTTGCTTATTCAAATGCCTTTACTATTGTCACCTACAAAGGCCCTCATGCTCTTACTTGTGTTGGATCAGTTGTTCCAAAGGATCATCACAATTTATGTTCCAAATTCATCAGCCACCATATTAGGGAGCTTGTGAAGATAGATTGCTCTATCAATGTTCGTGTCATTATTGAGGTGATCAATCAACGTTTTCACTATACCATCTTATATAAGAAGGCATGGTTGGCAAAGCAACGGGCAATAGCAGATGTATTTGGTGATTGGGAGAAATCATTTGAAATACTTCCTCAATTATGCAAGCCATGATGGAAGCAAACCCCGGGACCGTTGTGCACTTTGCTAACATTCCTACCATCGACCCCATCTATCCAATTATTCCAACGAGTCTTCTGGACCTTTGGTCCCTCTATTAAGGGTTTTAACCATTGTCGTTCTATCATAAATATTGATGGGACCCACTTGTATGGCAAGTACAAAGGCACGCTACTTATTGCTATGGCCAGTGATGTGAACAATCAGTTGTTCCCGCTTGCTTTTGTTGTTGTTGAAGGAGAAAATGGAAGTAGTTGGCCTTGGTTCATGGCAGGTATTAGAAGATTTGTGACATAAAGGATCAATCTTTGTGTCATCTCTGATCGACATCCAGGAATCATGAAAGCTATGAATGAACCTCAAAGTGGGTGGGAGGAGCCATATGCTCGACATAGATTATGTTTGCGCCACTTGGCCTCCAATTTAAACACTCAATTCAAGAGTCGGGATGTGAAGAACATGTCTGGGTGGACAACCAAGCAACACCAAAAAGAGGAAGTTCAATATGGTTTAACAAAATTGGGGAGATGAGTTTAGAAGCCCGTTGATATTTGAGTGAAATTTCTCTATGCCAATAATGGTCCCTTTTCCATGATGGTGGATTTAGATATGGTACCAAAACAACCAACATGGACGAAGTGTTCAACAATGTGATGAAGGGAGCGCGCTTTTTAGCAATAACCGCGCTTGTGCAGACATCCTTCTATCGCGTCAATGCCTATTTTATGGAGAGATGTGGTTGGGCCAAGAGTAGGCTTGTTGATGGTCACTCGTAATGCAAACGAATAACCGACATCTTAGAGAGGAATATGACCAAAGCATCGCACTACAAAGCAGACATGTTTGATCATGATGATGGCCTATATCAGATTAATGCTCATCGAGGGGAAAGAGCACCATGAAAAGGGGGACATACCTATAGTGTTAGCATTCGCAACAATACATGTACTTGTAAAAAGCTTGAAAATTACAAAATACCTTATTCTCATATACTTGCCGTGTGTAGAACCATGAGTATATCAGCAGACCAATTTGTAGACCCTTTCTACGAGGGAGAGTATCTTGGGTCATACAAAGGGACATATCGTCCGATCCCTGATGAAGCTTATTGGACACCTTATACCGGTCCCAAAATTGTTGTTGATCTAAGCCAAAGGTGAGGGTCAAGGACGATGAAAAGCCAAGAGGTCACGGAATGAAATGGATGAGACTACTCGGGGTAACATTACATGTAGCAAATGTGGGAAAAATTGGTATAATAAAAAGATTTGTCTTTCTACAGAAGCAACTGGCAGTAGTAATGATGTTCGTGCATCAGGGTATATTTTTTTTTTTCTATGCTTTGGATTTTTTGTTTTTTTTTTTTAATTTTAATATTAAGAATACATGTTATTTAGCTCATAGTTATTATTTCTTTTCATTTTTAAAATGCATTTAGTTTGCTATGGTCTGATTTGTTTGTTATTGATCTCAACGGGGTTTTTTTTCCTTTTCAAAGTATGCTGAGGTTTTGATGTGTGCTTTGTAACTTGGCAAGTCAAATATGGAGTTGATGATCCGAGACCACGTGACCGATTGATTTTAGCTTGCAGCAATACCATCGCTACGAGGCCATATGGCAGGCCAGGTATACCATTGGTTTTGGTATTAAACTTATTTTTTTCTTATTTTTTTTTTTTGTATTGCTTAACTATTAACAATCAAACCTTGGTCGAACTTAACTTGTAATAATCAAACCTTGGTCCAATCTACTACGTCTTATATATGTTTTGAAATTTTGTTTGCAGAATACGGGTCCTTTACAGTATAGGCAACATTTAAGGAGTTTAGATCAATTTCATGTACATAATTGTGTCTTAGAGTTATTAGGTTGTGTGGGTGACAGTGTACGTAGGCTTTTATACGTTCCTCTAGATAAAGATTTGATCACTGCGTTGATAGAGTGGTGGCGACAGGAGACGCATACATCTCACCTTATTGTGGGTGAGCTAGGCTCCCATCACTTTGCAGGATGTAGCAGTAATGTTTGGTCTTGGGGTGCATGGCAAGGCTGTGTCTGGGCATACTATGTATAATTGGGATGACTTAGCATTGGATTTGCTAGGTACAAGGCCTCATTCTCATGCTCTGAAATGATCTTCTTTAAAACTCTCTTGGGTTCGTCACCAGTTCTCCGAGCTCCTGGCAAATGCAGATAAGGTCACTGTTGAGCGTTATACTAGGGCTTATCTACTCGTTTTGATGGGCGATGTTCTCTTTATTGACAAAACCGGAAATGAGGTTCAACTTATTTACTTACCCTTACTTAGGGACTTGAGGAGGGTTTCAGAGTATAGTTGGGCGAGTGCTACACTTGCATTTTTATATCGCCATTTATGTCAAGTATCAAAGAAAGGTGTCAAAGATATTGCCGGGCCCCTTATACTTCTACAGGTAATCTTTAGACCAATATAATACATGTATTCTATGTTGAATGAATCTTATTTTCTAACAATTGTGGTCTTGGGAGCATCTACATATTGTTGGGGTTCCAGCCCCAATTTATTGGTTTGTTAATTTGTTAACTATTTTTAGCAAGTAAAAAGAAAAACAAAATGAGAAAAACAAAGAAGGCAACAATAGTATATGTTGCTGTGGGTTTTGGTGAATGGCCAATGTGCCTTTATTAGTTCACTTCCTTTGAAGTATATTTGGAAAAACTCAGCTATTTTTAGCTTCCATAAAAAGTAAGCAAAATCGCCTTACTGTGTGAGTGAAAAGCAAGAGGTTAAAAGGATTATGACCTTTTGTGAGTTCGTTTTAGCCGTGAGACAAAAAATTGAAGGAGAGCGGCAGAGAGCAAACCAAAATAGAGAGCCAGACAGAGTGAGAGCATGAAAGAAATTCAAGAATGAGATTTCGGGAGTTTTTCAGGTGCGGGTGCTGCTCGAGTTTGTGGTTATCATGCGTCTTGGAGAACGCGTGTGTGCTCGGTTTGGTAATTCGGATACAACAGGTATTAGGGTATATTTCTAAGCGTGTTTGGGAGTAGTATTGATCGGGTTAGTATCAATTTGTACTCGTTCCTAGAAATTAGTTATTATCTGTTGTTAGTACTTGTGGTTGTTTCAAGTCAGAGTTTCTTGAAACTGTTTGGCTAGACATTGTAATCACTATTTGGTTATAAGGGAATTAGTTGTTGGTTTGGCTCGTGATTTGTACCCGGTTGGGGTTTCCACGTTAAATCTGGTGTTGGTTATTTTGGTTGTTTATTTTCGCTGTTAGTTATTGTTTATGATTTGGTTGAATTGGGTAACGATCATAACAAGTGGTATCAGAGTTTAGGTTAGACCATAGGCATGGAGACTATTGGTAGTTATATGGTGAAGTTAAATTTAACCAATTATTCGATTTGAGACCCATGATAGAAGATCTCCTGTATTGTAAGGATCTTTATGATCCGATTGATGTTAGCGAATCTAAGGAGGATTCGAGACCAACTAAACCGGAAAAGTTGAGTGATAAGGAGTGGGAAAAGTTGAAAAGGAAGTGTTTGGGTACTATTCGGCAATGGCTCGATATTAGTATCTTTAACCATGTGTCTCAGGAGACTGACTTGTATGTTATGTGGATAAAACTGAAGGGTCTTTATGAGAGAAAACAACCCACAACAAAGCCTCTTTGATTAAGAGGCTTGTCAACTTAAAACTGAAATTAGGGAAGTTAGTGTCACAAGACTTGAGTGATGTTCAGGATGTTGTGAATAAGTTGACGGTAATGAAGATTGTGCTTGATGAGGAGTTGCAAGCACTATTTCTGTTGAGTTCGGTGCCAAATAGTTGGGAGACCTTGCTGGTGTCACTCAATAACTCAGCTCCTGGAGGTGTGTTATCTTTGGATGTGGTCAAAGATAGCATGTTTAATGAAGAGATCATGAGAAAAGAGATGGGTGCTGATGATGATTCACATGCCCTTGTCACGGAGAACAAGGGTAGAAGTGAAAGAAGAGATACTAGAGGTCGGAGTAAGTTCAGAACGAGATCCGAGGCAAGTGAATACAAGGATGCCCGGATGTGCTACTTTTGTGGGAAGCCTGGACACATAAAGAAGAATTGTTGCCGTTGGAAGGAAGAACATGAGAAGAGGGGAGAAAAGCAGGGAGATGACAAGAACACTTCAACTGCGGCCCCTAGAGTCCGATGATGATGAACCAGTGACGTTTATTTGTGCTACAGGTGATAGTGCAGATGTTGTTGACTCGGGTAGTGAGTGGTTTGTTGATACAGGTTCGTCGTATCATTATGTTACAGAGATGAGATATTTGAGCAACTACACAGCTGGTGACTTTGGCAATGTGAGTATGGGAAATCAAAGTTCAGCTAGTATAGTTGGTATGGGAGACGTTAAGGTTGAGACTAGTGTTGGGTGAAAGTTGACTTTGAAGAATGTTCGCCATGTTCCCGAGTTGCGCCATAGTTTTTTGTTTATGAATGTATTAGACAAGGAAGGGTACCGACACACTTTTGGCGATGGTAAGTGGAAATTGGCGAAGGGAGCATTGTTGGTTGCTCGTGGAAAGTTATGTGGCACCTTGTACAAGACACACTTGAAGATGTGTGGTGGTATGGGTCTTCAAGTGAAAAAACACGTGAATGAGAAACGTGCTAAATTTCTACATGAGGCTGTGGTGGTTCAGCAGCAAAGGGAGCAGTTTTGTAACTCCTAAAGTACTTAGAGTGAGTAGACCTTCAACGAGTGGCAAGGTCAAGCATGTTGTTAACATAGGGAAGCTAAAGAATCTCCGGAAAGTGCAGAGTTACACAAAGGTGAAGCGTGCTGATGAATTGACAATAGTGGTTCCTAATGGCAGTGGTAGGATCGTCGGGATGGTGGATAGGTGATTGTGAGAGCAACGAATGTCTTCCCAAAATTGGGCCCGAAGGGGAGATTGTTGGAGTTCCAGAGCCAATTTATTGGTTTGTTAATTTGTTAACTATTTCAGCATGTAAAAAGAAAAAGAAAATTAGAAAAATAAAGAAGGCAACAATAGTATATGTTGCCGTGGGTTTTGGTGAATGGCCAATGGGCCTTTATTAGTTGACTTCCTTTGAAGTCTATTTGGAGAAGCCCAACTATTTTTAGCTTCCACAAGAAGGAAACAAAACCGCCTTACTGTGTGAGTGAAAAGCAAGAGGTTAAAAGGGTTATGACCTTTTGTGAGTTTATTTTAGCCATGAGAAAGAAATTGAAGGAGAGCGGCAGAGAGCAAACCAAAACAGAGAGTCAGGCAGAGTGAGAGCACGAGAGAAATTCAAGAGTGAGATTTTGGGTGTTCTTCAGGTGCGGGTGTTTCTTGAGTTTGTGCTTCACGCATCAGGGAGAATGCGAGTGTACTCAGTTTAGTAATTCGGCTACAATAGGTATTGGGGTATATTTGTAATACCCGGTAATTTTAATAGCATTTTCTCATATATGAAAAAGAATATATTTATGTTTATAATATTTTCAGAGAAAATATATGTTTATATTTACATTGAAAAATTCTTGTTTTATAGTAAAACAAGAGATTAATTAGAGATGTAGTTATTTATAGTCATTTGAGCCATGCCCAACTCATTTGGTTGTTTAATTAAACTTGAAACCCAATTAGAAGC
>BSSO01006098.1:0-12350 GCA_030267885.1 Mesembryanthemum crystallinum
GAAATTAATCCCCTGGATCCCAAAACGAGATCTGAAATTGAAAAGAGATGATGAGTTAACAGCGGCTTCAAAGCTTCAACCTCCTCTACCTATAAACTCGCCGAAGCCACCCCGGCCACTCTGTCTCTACGACCACCAAGAGGACGCCACGGAAGAGGCCCCCCATCGACCCAATCCTGCGAGACCTGCGAACTTCCAAGCAGCCGAACAAACAAAAGTGGAGAAGTAAGAGAACCGGCTAGAGGGAAGAAGGAGATAGAGTAAGAACTGGGCTCAAAGGAGGCTAGAGGCGGCAGCTAAGGAAGACTAGGGTTTTTTTCTGTAAAAATGAGGAGCTAAAGTTTCTAGAGAGAGAAGTTCCCCCCTCTCTCTAGAAACATACACTTTCGTCCTTGTTATCGTGAATGAGTTTACTTGGACATTCTTGCTTATTTGTTTATGCATATTTTTATTATTATTATAACCTATTTGGATACCTTTTATTTAGCATATTGGGGTCAATTTTATATATCCTCTTCAACTCGTCTTCCATCAACTTGATCCAATGATTATTTCGAAGAGGCTCCATCTTCAACTAGTTAGAAACTTTATTCTCCTTTGATCTCGAGCGTGAACCATTTTCAATGTTCCTCACGATCCCAAACATCTTTACGAGGTCAAAAATACAAATCCTTCCATCAAACTTTTTGAGGTAAAAATTACAAACCCTTCAACATTGTCTTCAATCACTACTTATATAAATCATTGACCTCTTGAACTTTGCCATCATAAAGCCATTGACCGATGATCTTGAACGACTCGAACTTCAATAAAATATACTAGTTAAGAGAGTAATCAAGTTACATAGATATACAAGACCCGCATGCAGATCATGACCAGTAGTTATGGAGTATCTTTAAAAGACCATACATGAAACAAATACATATATGTGATTGTATGTCTTAATTTTATCTTTTATTAATTGTGATGTCACAAATAATAATTAATTGTGAAATTTAACGATGTCTTTGTCAAACGACAATAATCTTTATTATTGAGTATTGTTGCTATTTGACAACTATTATGCTAAGGTTTCACTATAGGCACAAACAGTATGATAAATATACGCATATATGGGAGATGAAACATTAAACTAGTATATCGATGAGCACAACCTTAAGACCTCAATCCTTTGTAATAACTATTTTCTTTGGGTGTAATATGTAAGAACAATTTTTTTTTTTTTTTGGTGGAATTTATTTAATTTTTTTATTTTAGGGGTGATTAAAGAGGATTTCCCAACACAATGATCGTGGGTGTTGCTCACAAATAGACTTAAACACTTGCCACAATGTTACAAGCTATAGTTTGTTTATTAATTGATCAAATAATTCTTTGATTATGTAACAATTACTTTAAAGAGAGCATTCGATGTGACACAAGTAGCAAGGTTACGAACAATATTCAACCCACATGCACAAAAAAAAAAAAAAAAATAATAAAATAAAAAATGTAACCACATAAGTACAAATGAAGTTTAGAGCTCCTTACTTATGTTCACTTCGCCGGTAATTAGTAATCTTATTCAGAGTAGTTGCCTATTATTGGATTTTTTATGCAAATTTTCAATTCTTTATAGAAATTTAATTTAAAGTTAATATTTTTAATTCTTATAGTTATTTACTTAATTTGCAAAACTACCAACACAAAACTAGAAATTAAAGTGGTTTTCAAAAATTGGTTTTCAATTTTCAAAGATAAAATAAAATAAAAGCTAACAATTGGCAATCATCTCGAACAAGGTCGTACAATTTCATAGAAAATGACTAGTAGTTAACAACAGGAAGTAGAACTTTTCATGCGTGAAACTCCACTCATTTAGGGAAAATTAGGTAAGTGACTTCCACTACTTTTTCTCCATTTTTGTAAAACAAATAATTTTGTAATTTTCTATTTTATAACAAGGACAACTTTAGTATTTATTTTATTGAAGGATCACTCGGTTCAGCACTCTCATCCCTTCAAGCAAGGTTGAGAGTGATTCTTATGAATATAGAAACTACTTGTTGAGTAACTTGGGCTCTCTACCTCTCCACACTTTATCAAGTATATTAGGATCTATTCGGCAAACTTAACTGTTGTAGTAGCTGCCAGCTGTTTTGGTAGTTTATTAGCTGTTAATCATCAGCCGTTGGATATTGGATTGTTTGGCAATATTAGCTGTTGAGATTAGTAGTTCATTGTATAAAATGATGTAAACCACTACCCAACCACTAGCAACTATCTTAAATCTACTCTAGGTAGCCTTTCCGAAACATTACCTCAATCACTAACCACTCCTATGAAATATCACCCTACCAAACACTAAAATTTGGAATAGTAATGGTTCGATTTAGTCAAACCACTAAGCTCTATTTAAAACTTTGTTTCCGAATACAGCCTAATAAGAAAAAGAAAAAAAAAAAAGCAGTGTCATAATTGGAAATGTTATTTGTTGGACCATTTACGAAAAGCCCAAAAGAGGTACAACCCAAAGCAGATTGCAATGCAAGGAGGTGGTGGATGACAGGTTGATTGACAGCGCCAGCCGAAATTCATCTAGCAAAGACCCCACCTCAAAAGTGACCCTTTACCCTTTCCATTTTCTTATCACTGAACAGAAAAATTATATGGTAAAATTGGTAATAAAAGGAAAGTAAGTTTTTTTTTTTTTTTAGATCGATTTTTTTTTTTTTTTAAATAATAAGGTAAAATAATGGATAAGATTGTTTCTTTTTTTTTTTTTGACGGAAAACCAAACAAACTTGCAACAATTTTGCCAAAGTGCCCCATCCCCCCACTGACTTGCCTCTGTGGTGGTGCTGTTGTGTCCTCCCGCAACTGTTTCTCATACGTCGGACTAGGGGTGAGGCTTGTATGGGTCGATACGGGCGTCCGCTAAACGCATTTTGAATTTTGCCAAAGTGTTTGTCAAAAATAAAAAAACTTGACAAAGTGTTGTCCATATGACCATATCCCCCGGCCCCAAAGTAACTATAACTAACAACCACTGCAAATGCTACCATTCTTAACGACGTTTTACTACAAGATAAGAGCATCTTTTCGGGTGATAAGTAAAATTTCATAATGTAAATGAATTAGAACTTTTGTAAGACCATCTTACACACTTTCATATAAGACATGTGATACTTCTCAAGTGTAAGAGATAATTTTGCACATTTGCACTACAAGTAATTATTCTATAAAATTTGTTTCTTACAAGACGATTTTTTTTTTTGCAAATGCCGTCTCATGATACAAGATGGGTGTAAAATGGGTGTTATGTCACCCTAAGTTGTTCTATATTAGGTCAAAAATAGTACCCAAACTTTTAAAGCCATTAAAAAATTCTATTTAGATCACCCTTAAGCTATTTTTTTGTCAACTCTAAATTGGTTATACTCTCAATTCATTAGGACATCCAGAATGCTAGTTTTAAGGGTTTTACATTTTGCGATTTTTGAGTTTTAAGAGTTTTAAACCATCGTGGTTGGTTTTTTAATTTAAGATTTTCAGTGCAGTCTTGAGATTCTAAGACTCCACTTAATACTATCATGTGGATCCCATATCATAATCAATAATTGAAGATTAAATATGATAAATTTGTTAATTTATTGCTAGGCCCCATATAAATTGGAAAGTCTGAATAATTTTAAGAGTCTGAATTATTATGGTGCAAATTTTGAGAACTCTTAAATTGAGTTTTAGCGAGTAAATTGTTGATGTGGCGAGTCTTCAAAATCTTAATAGTCTCTACTATTGTGGATGCCCTTGGAACATTATTCTTTTTTGTTACAAGGATACATGCAATAATCCGTAAACCACATGTGTCGGGCAAACCACCCCATCAAAGATGGGCTGACGGACCCCTTAGAACATTATTCAAAATACTAATTGTTACTCATATTTGTTTTTAAATCTTTAGTATTTATTTGGTCAAATTGTTTTTAATTCTTTGAAACTTCAATTTCAGATGTCACACCACTAAAATATAATTTCCGTGTGTATCGTAGTCGGTGCCGATCAGACGGTCCATGATGCAAACCCCAACGGTCACAAAACTCCCCCACTCACCCACAACAACTGAGACCCAATCTTCAAAATTCAAATTTCCCAGTGGCAACCACCGTAAATACCTCCAAATCCAACCCCCTTTTTTTAATCTCACCACCCTCAAAAATTTCACCTTTCAACCGTATTTATAAAATTCTCACATCCCTTTCTCTCTCTCCACTTCCCATTCTATTCTCTCTCCTCAAACTCCCAAACCCTCGCCACTCTCTCTCTCTCTCATCGCCGATCATTCGAATTCGTCTACGATCGCCGTCGATACAGTGCGTTTTTCTCTCTCCTAGGGTTTCACTTTCTCTCTCCTAGGGTTTTTGATTTTAATCGATCGAGAGCGAAGATGTCGCTGAGGCCGAACGCGAGGACGGAGGTGCGGCGGAGCCGCTACAAGGTGGCGGTGGATGCCGATGAAGGGAGGCGGAGGAGAGAGGATAACATGGTGGAGATTCGGAAAAACCGACGTGAGGAGAACTTGCAGAAGAAGCGTCGAGAAGGTCTTCAATCTGCTGCTCAACAGTTGCCTTCTTCTGGTGCTGGTGCCGCTCCTTTTGATAAGAAGGTAGTCCTTTTGCTAAATTTGTCGCTATTCTTATGGTTTGTGGTTGGTTGATTGATAAGATTGTGAGGTATTTCGATTTTGGGGGGTTTGTGTTTTGAATTGATTGATTAGGGTTTTGAGGATTGATGATGATTGGTTTTTTTTTTTTGGTTGAATTTTGCAGTTGGATAGTCTGCCGCAGATGGTTGCTGGTGTGTATTCGGATGACGGGGTTGCTCAACTTGAGTCCACTACTCATTTCCGGAAGCTGCTTTCTATAGGTTTGGGCTCTGTTTATCTTTGATTTTTGTCAATTAGGTCGTTTTTGTTATTATAAACCCTATGGTTATTATAGAAGTAATTGATTGGGAATGATGATGAAGAAAACCCCTGATTTTTCATATAATCTATTGAGAGATAGACTGATAGTTGAGGGGACCTGTGTTACTTGGTACTCTCTATTTACGGTCATCTCAACTGTGTTGGAACTTTTGACGATTTGATATGATATGGTAATTGGGCACCACATACCAGACCAAAAGCTTAGACAAGTGCCTGATTTCTTCGAATACTTATTGAGTGGTTGTATAGTGTTGGATGGGGCACTTCTAGGTTGATACACTTGCATGAATAGAGCTAGAAAATGGACTGCTGAGTGCCAAAATACAATGAGTCTCCTTTTAATTGAGTTGGGTACATGTGAAAAAACATTTTTATATTGATTTGGGATAAGTCCAAAAATGCTGAGGACTTGAGTTATTCTATTTTGGCTTTCTTTTGAATGACTACAACTTAGTACTAACTAGCTTGAGTATTAAAACTTGGTTACTTGCATTGTTGTTGGTATTTCCTTGCATTTCTCTAGACAAGTGAAGTAGGGATTCAATGCCATGCTTATAGTCTCATCTCGATTCTTTTGCAGAGCGCAATCCTCCCATTGAAGAAGTTGTTCAATCTGGAGTTGTTCCTCGCCTTGTTGAATTTTTGGGACGAGATGATTATCCTCAGCTTCAGGTTTGTTCTCATGCACCTTCACTGAGAGACCAAAATAAATGAGACCTACTTATTTTGACATTTTTGGATTTCTAAATATGAGAACTGCTGCATTTTGTTTCTTTTCTTAATTCAACTCTTTTGGTTTTGTTCAGTTCGAGGCAGCTTGGGCCCTTACAAATATTGCTTCGGGCACATCCGAGAACACCAAGGTTGTCATTGATCATGGCGCTGTCCCTATATTTGTGAAGCTCCTTGCTTCACCAAGTGATGATGTTCGTGAGCAGGTCTGTGTTGTTGTTGATCATCACCATATTTCTGCTGAAGTGTTTGAATCTTTAGGGAGTTGTCTGTGATTCTACGTTTGCTAGTTATTGAGGAAGATAAGTTATGCTGCCATATAAAACAAGTATCATTATTTCTAGGGTGGGCAGTTGAAGTTTACTTGACTATTTCTTTGTTACCGTTCTACCTTCACTTTGTTTCTCAGTGCCCGGTCATGTTTAGGGGAAGTAGTGATGTACTTTTCTTTTTCCAATTGTAATATTGACTAAAAGCCTCTTATGGACTGTAGGCTGTTTGGGCGTTGGGGAATATTGCTGGTGACTCACCAAAATGCCGAGATCTTGTCCTTGGTCAAGGTGCCCTACTACCGTTGCTAGCTCAATTCAATGAGCATGCAAAACTTTCCATGTTGAGAAATGCCACATGGACCCTGTCAAACTTCTGCAGAGGCAAGCCACAACCCTCATTTGACCAGGTAATGGCTTTGTATACCTTGCCAGTTGCCATAAGATAAGTACTATCAGTTTTAGTCTATCTTCTAAGCTTCTCTGACAAGCTGACATTTTTGCTGAAATAATTGGATTTGTCAGACGAGGCCTGCTCTTCCGACTCTTGAGCGACTGATTCATTCAAATGATGAAGAAATACTTACGGACGCTTGTTGGGCATTGTCATATCTTTCTGATGGCACCAATGACAAGATCCAGGCTGTCATTGAGGCTGGGGTTTGCCCTCGACTTGTGGAGCTTTTACTGTGAGTGTTAGGTCATCTTGTGCTCTTCTTGTGATTAATTTAAGTATTGAGTACCTATGTCTAATGATACTGTTTTACTTGCAGTCATTCTTCTCCATCTGTCCTCATTCCTGCTCTCCGTACGGTTGGAAATATTGTCACCGGTGATGACCTTCAGACTCAGGTTGGTTCTCTTTCAGTTCTGTATTTGTATTTGAATATCTGAATTACTTCTCTTTTATGTTGATTAAAGGTTTTTATTAACCATGCTATTGTTTATTAATTAGAAGTGAGGGTTAAATAAACTGGTAGTTTAGTTTGAATGGATGTGGTAACTGTAATGTTTTGATATGGTCTTAAGATGTTTGCTATTATGTCAAATGGAATTTGATTGTGCCGTGTCTATTTTGTATAGTTGTTTTGTTCAACTTGTTTTTTCTTTCCTGAATCAGTTCTTTACTTGTGAAGGGTTTGTTGATCTCATTTCATCTAGAATTTTTTATGATCTTGCTTATGGGAGAGTTTTTGTTACAATGTTGAATGTTTGGATTTGCGGAGTTTGTGCTAGACTACTGGGCGTCTTTTAAAAGATTAGATATGCCAATAAACTGATTGGACACCCCCCTCATATGCAAAAACAGTGTAGATTATCACGAGGACATTTACGACATGTCAACATCATTTCTTCTCCCATTTCTCTCAACTCTTTAGTTGCCAGTGCTAAATTTTTCGGAGGACTGACTAGTTTGGCCCCGTTTTTGTCCCATCTATCAGTGCATTATAGATCATCAGGCACTGCCATGCCTTCTGAACTTGCTGACGCAAAACTACAAGAAGAGTATAAAAAAAGAAGCTTGCTGGACCATTTCAAACATCACTGCTGGGACTAAGGAGCAGATACAGGTGAGCTACTGTTTATCTCTACACTATACATGTAGTTTTATTTCTTTCACTAGTCATATGTCGTAGACTATTTGATTGGTTAATTGTGGGTCATTTGGCAAATGACTCAAACTAGATACTCGAAAAAAATAATAATGCTCTGATCATTGTGGAAAATACAGGCTGTCGTTCAGGCTAATATTATCGCTCCTCTTGTCCATCTGCTCCAAAATGCTGAGTTTGACATTAAGAAGGAGGCTGCTTGGGCTATATCAAATGCTACTTCTGGAGGTTCACATGACCAAATAAAGTATGCCTTCCGAACCTATATTGCACAGGCTTCCTTTTGTTTCTGTATCTTTGAATGGATAAGCTCAAATTTTCTCTGGTGTAGGTTTTTGGTGAGCCAGGGATGCATCAAGCCGCTTTGTGATCTTCTAGTTTGCCCAGATCCAAGGATTGTCACTGTCTGCTTGGAAGGTCTTGAGAACATCTTAAAGGTTGGAGAAGCTGAGAAGAACTTGGGCACCACTGGAGGTGTTAATGCTTATGCTCACATGATTGAAGAATCTGATGGTTTAGAGAAGATAGAAAACCTGCAGAGTCATGACAACAATGAGATTTATGAAAAGGCAGTAAAGATTCTGGAAACCTATTGGGTTGAAGATGATGAGGAGGCATTGCCTTCTGCTGAAGTTCCTCAAAATGGGTTTCAGTTTGGAGGTAGTGAAGTTAATGTTCCACAAGGTGGATTCAACTTTGGTTAAAGGTATGTAGTCAATAGCTCCTCACTGCCTGTAATGATGACTACATGGATGATACTGTATATTATATGTTCTTGTAGCATTTTAGCCTTCCAAGGATATACTTTGATACTTGTTAGACAACTGAGTTTCAATCCACTACCTGAACCTTAAATACTAGAAAAGCTATAATGGTAAAGACCTTCTGATTCCCCTCTCCCTCCCGGGTTTGACGTTGTCTTGTGCATTTTTTATTTTTTTTTTAGTTTTTGATATTTTTCTGGGTGGATGGATTGAGATGTTTGTCTGTCTGTACATATCGGAACATTGTTGGCTTGAGTTTAGATCCACGTTATGGCTTGTTGGCACATTTTTGTTGTTGCTCATGGTTTTGTATTTATTTGGTTGCTAATGGTACATGTTAAGAGGTGTTCACATGTTCTGTATTCTGATTTTGTTCATGGTTCCGTAAACTTGCAGGATGGCAGTTCTTGGATTCAAGTCCCGAGTTTGGGGGTGATATATTGTGGGTATCCAGATTGATGTCGGTCCTGTCCGGTCCAACCTCTGCCATGGGTCGAGGTGCTCGCTAAGCACTTCAGCGTCTGTCGCACACACCATTGTTAAAGAGTCTGAGTCGGCTTGGAAGTATTCTTTCGCAGTTGTTCCCCTCCTAGTCAATTCAACAACACAAATGGGTAGTCAAGCAACAGCAGCTAAATACAGTGCTTTTGTTTTTTGGGAGTCCTATACAAGTAGGCTGCATAATAAGGATGGAGCAAATGTATTTTCGGGTCAAGGGTTGTCTTCTCTTTTTTCATACGTAGGGCATATCATATCATGTTTCGGTTTCGGTTTATTATCGGATATAAGAAGCAAGCCCTCTTCTTGAGGGCCTAATCTATTTGGTTGATGGAGAGGGAATATATGGAGTCTTGTTTAAAAAAGTCGATATTAAATGATGTTGGTCATATAATCTTCACTTTGATATTTATTAATGAAAGTCATATTCTATTTCTTTGTTTCAACTCCAAAGTGTGCTCTTTCTGTGTTTCTTATAACTAGTAGACATGGCCCGTGAATAAACAATGCACGGGCTAGTTTTAGATTACATAGTTGATTAATATGTGTGAAGTAGTAACAAAAATATTACGTATTGAATTGTTCATCCATCTATTGTCTTCATAATTGTATTGGAGATAAATGGATCAATAATCTCCAACATGAACCTCGCCTATTTATTTTACGGGTTTGAAATATTCTTCTGAGATTTTGTATTCAGAACATATACGACACAAGATACTCTATTTGGGAGGTCGATTTTGCATTCAAAATCTTTATCATTACAACACTCGTTTAGTTAAACGGGTTTACTCGTGTCAGTCTATTTTTTTTTGGTGTCTGCAAGCCTTTATCCTTGGGCGTGGCTAAAGGGCACCTTCTAACGCACGGCCTCGGGTATTCCACGAATAAATTCGTGTAGGTGCTCCCCATGAGGCTCGAACCCGTGACCTGGTGTATAAGCCAAAGCTTGTTTACCAGTGGGCCAACACCTCTTGGGCCGTGTCAGTCTATAATTAAATGGGTTCCAAATTTGTATCTTAACATGTTTATTTCGTGCCTGATTTATACGAGGAAAAATTTCATTTTGGTGTGCTGATATATAGTGTAATATTAAACTGGTGATTTCAATTTTAAATATTTCCATTTTGGTGACCTGAGATCTGAAAATAAGTTTCACTTTAATACTTTGTCTCTAACTCCGTTACTTTTTCCATCAGTTTGCTGACGTGGCATGTTACATTAAGGCAACCAGTTAGTTTACAATGACCGTTATAATAATTTTTCCTATTAAAACTAACATTTTCTAGCTTGAAGCAATAATCACTTTAACAATTTTATCCACTAAGTGAGGGAAATAAAGTAACTCCAACTTCTTTTGTTCATTAAATGTGAGAATATGTCTTCTACCATGTGCCATGTCAGCAAAACTGACGAAAAAAGTAACAGAGTTAGAGGTAAGAACTAAAGTAATTTTTTTTATCAGATCTCAGGTCACCAAAATGGAAATAGTTAAATCAAAGATTACCAGTTTAATATTACAAGATACGTTAGGGTACCAAAATGGAATTTTTCCTTTATATTAGGTTAGCTTTTACGGGCTCTAGGTAAGGTTTTGGATTTTAACTAAGCAATTTATGTTCTTTTCTTCACCAACAACAATTGGATGAATTACAACTTAGTAGAAAAAAACAATAGGGATGCCTTTTTCTGTTGGGGTCCATTCACATGTTGTGTCAATAAAACTTAGGAAATTTTTTATTTTGGGTACCCGTTGTTATGCCTAATTGTATTTTGCGTACCCGATTTTTAAATAATCTCATTTTAGATATCTGAAAAATCCAAAGTTGTGACACTTTATGTTGACTTGTCATTAAGCAAAAAATTTATTGAAAAAATCCCAAGAATTTCACAAAAATTAGAAAAAAAACATTGGGAATTTTTTAAGTATTTTTTCAAGTATTTTTTTTTCTTAATAACACGTTAGCATTTAACGGAAAATTTAATCCTATTAGTGAAATGACCCACAATGAAACAATTTTTTATGTGTCAGGTACTCAAAATGAGATTATTGAAAAGATGGTTACCTAAAATGCACTTAGGCCTAACGTCGCGTATCCAAAATAAATTTTTTTGAGTACCCGACATTAAGCATAATTGCATTTTGGGTATCCGTCTTTTTAATAATCTCAATTTGGGTACCTGTAAAATTAGAAGCCCCTTCATTTTGAATCATTTGACTGACGGGGTTAAAATTTCCGTTAAATGCTGACATGTTATTAGGCAAAAAAAATTTGAAAAAATCCCAAAAAAACTATGAAAAAACCCCAATAATCCAATAATTGCAGATAAAATTTAAAATTTTTAAGTAACTTTTTTGTAATTTTTGGGAAATTTTTGAGATTTTTTGCAAGAATTTTTTTTATTAATGACACATCAACATTCAGACTATGTTCTCTTCATGTGATTTTTATTGATAATTATTGTTGATTGTTGATTTTTTTTTCCTGTTGAATCTACTGATTTTTATTGAAATTAACAAAAATAAGTTGAAGAGAACATAGCCTCAACAGACATTTTAACCTCGTTAGTCAAATGACCTAAAATGACACAACTTTTAATTTTTCAGGTATCAAAAATGAGATTATTGAACAGGCGGGTACCCAAAATACAATTAGGCCTAATATTGAGTAACCAAAATGATTCTTTTTTTTGTTTCTTTTTTTGGCACGAAGACTGTTGCTTTTAATATATAGAAGATAGTGCTTCTGATTTGTCAATCCAAAGCTAAGTACTAATGGGGAACTCATTGATTCTAGCCAATTTTAATTACCTTCTCCGTCCCACAAAGTTTGCATCTACTTAAAAATGGCAAAAAATAAGAAGACATTCAAATATATTTTTTTTTTTTTTATGATTCATTTATGGAGTAATTGATATTTTAGACTTATTGAGTCCTCGTTTATTATTTAGCATTGAATATTTTGAGTAGTTTTAACATTCAAATGTAAATTTAATTATAGAGTTGTAAAGTTGGGAGACATCTAAAAATAGACATTTTTGCATACTTTGCGGGACGGAGGGAGTACCAAAAATCGTTCAGTCTTCACATTCTCCATATTCTCTCACTCTCATTTTCCTCTGTTTCTCTGTATATGATCTCTGCATTTTGGTTAGGGATGGCAATGGGTGCTGGACCCAGTCCAGACCCGTTAGACCCGATTCATTTATCAAGGGTTTGGGTCTTAGTTTTATGGACCCAATGGGTCTAGATCAGGTCTGGGTCTAGGTCCCTCTAAACGGATCTGGGTCTGAGTCCAGTTTTTGGACCCAGACTAGGACACGTTAACCTTTTCTTTTTACAATAAAATAATTATTTTTAACATAATATCTTTTTTTTTTTTAAGTTTAACATAATATCTATATAAAAGAACATTAACAAGCTTTTGTAAATTGATTATTTGAATAAATTTTAAAATATCCAAAGTAAAGTAGAAGACTTTATGCAAATAGTAATAGTATTCGTAAT
>BSSO01006099.1:0-12349 GCA_030267885.1 Mesembryanthemum crystallinum
ATGGGTAAAATCGAATAATTAAGGAAAAAGGGGTATAAACAACAATGAAACTAACTTGTGAAAATAATCTTAACTTTATCATCTAAATAAATCTAAAATATAAATTTATAATAAAGGACAGAAGAAAGATCATTATTTTTAAATAAATAATCTTGTTACTTATTTGACCCTAAAAGGACAAAATGGTCATTTTACTACTATATGTGATAAATGAGAATAATGTTATTCTATGTGCTCTAATAATCATATTAATAACTTAAAGATAAAGAACAGGATGAAACTTCTAGCCCGGTACCGCTGTAAGGATTTTTAGGGCTAGGTGTGCACACTAGTAAATGGCCAAATGAATCGACGGATAACCGTTGAACAACAAAACTACCAGCTATTTGGATTCCTTAAAAGCATCCTGATAATTATTGTGTAGGGAAACTATTATTTGGTAGGCACGAGATATAGTAGGGAAACCCTAACAGGATATGCCCGAGATTAATGAATTATTGAGTAGGGAAACCATTATTTGGTAAGCCCGAGATATAGTAGGGAAACCCTAACTGGGTTGGCCCGAGATCGCCCACACATTATTGGTAGATGGTCGGAATGACCGTTACACTAAACGGTCGGTGAGCTCACATATTAATTTAAGCTAAGGTTCTGGTACTATTTTAAGCCCGATCAAATCTCTTCCGAAATTCCATAATAATAATAACAATGTTAATAATAATAATAATAGTAACAATAATAGTAATAAGAAAAATATTAATAATCACTACGAGGAAATTACATAAGAAAACCTACTAAACGATAGTAATTATAAAAGTGGTAGTTTTCGAATTAATACTATAAGTAGTTTATATATTAACCAAGATATTAAAGATCACTATTTAAAAATCACCATAAAGATGATTTTCCAAAACGCTAAATAAAATCTTAATAAGCTTTCATTATTTTTATAGGGTGGAGTGAAATTACTCAACATAAGCTGAATTTTTCCTTTTCAATGTTTTTCTATGTTTTTAAACAGATATCTGATGGGCACTGACGGGAAGTGTGATGGCGAGTAACATGCTAAAGATATATTAGTTATATAAGTATATGTAGTTAATAATAAGACTGTTATAATTATAATACTTAGACGTTTAAGTAACTCGCGTTGTAATAATATTATTATGATAGACTTAATATAATATGAATGTTTATGTAAATTATACTCCCTCCGTCCCTCACTTTCCTTAACATTGCACTATTCACACAAGAATTAAGGAGAGGGTATATTTGGACTATTTTGCCATTGGTTGATAAACATTAAACTAATGGGTAGTGGGTGTGAGAAACATTAAAATAATGTGAAAAGAGAGAGTGATTAGAGAGAGAAAATTTTTTTTATTGTATGTAAGGGATAGTGGGGGGTAAGTAAGGGAGAATATGAGTAAAATATAGTTATGTTAAGGTAAGTAGGGGACTTGATTTTGGGAGTTTTGCTAAGTGGGGGATGGAGGGAGTACTTCCCTGCTTTTAGCCTTGTATATGGTATATATGTGTCAGGCGTGATTTAATATTATTTATGACACATGTATATTGTATACGGCGGTAATACACTAAAATTTGGGACAATCCGCTGCCGCAAAAGTCTTATTAGTTGGTCCTAAATTCCGGTGTGTTACACTCATTTAAACCCCCCCCAGAAAAAAAAAAAAAAATCATATAGAGAAGAGGCTTATATGTGCCCAATACTTAGGTGTCAAAATATAAGAAAATAAAATCATGTTTCTTATTTACAAGTTTTTAGAAAAATGGGAACATAACATAAAGGGAGAAGATAAATTAAAAAGAGCTGGAGAAAAATATAAAAGCACTCACATTTATATTTTGTCGAGGGGAATTCTTCCATGGCCATCGTTGAATGTTGGACGTGGAAACATTATTAGTTTGGTCGCAACCACAATGTTTTTGGTTGCAACTAAAGTCAAAAATATCATAATCATCACTTCTGTTGGACCTAAAGTATTTTGCGGTTCAGTGAAACTTTTAACTGATGAGAGAAAACAAACACCTGAGATTAGTTCACTTAAATCGAACGGTGTGTATTAAAAACTTCAATAACCACAACTAAGCGGTGGCTAATATAAATTTCTCCTTTTGTCAAATATTAAACCTAACAATAGATGAACACGCACGCTACAAAGTCCTCAACTTCCATTTTATGATCTATTCTCTACTCATAAGAGTTATTCTATAAATACCTCTTCGAAATCTTAAAATGTGTTGCCCTTTCATATATGCTTAGTTACAAACACAACTCAATTACAAGGTTGTCTCAAGGTCCCTCAAAAAAAAAAAAAAAGTCAAGGAATTCGGTCAGTAAAACAATTTTATTCAAATATTTGCATTTCTTAATTGAATTAAACCCCCAAAATACCAAATTACAACCATAAACCAACCAAACATGTACCTTGCTCAATTTGACATGGACGGATAAGATAATGAACCATGTCTAATCCACAAATTACGACCTATGGAAACATTTCAACTTTAAAATATTCACCAAATTAATTTTCAAATCAAGGCCTTGTAAAATTATTATTTAAGTTGATTTGTTTTGATTGAAACTGCATAATATAAAAATCCTAAGCCGGCACACGGATTATCCATGACATTGACAATACACATGATGCATCAACCCTGTATAAAAAAAATTCAAAAAATAAAAAAATGAAAACTAAATAAATGCAACTCTTTCACATTTGCACAACACAACTACAAGCAAGTCAAAGTGACGCGTAGAGCACGCTGCACGCCTAATGCTAATTGCTAATGCCCACGTTGATTAATGTTTCAACAGTGGAGTAATAGTATTCCTTTTAGCCCACTTTTGAGTAATTTCTTTTTATGACCATCGTGTATTAATCGAAACCCAAAATAACCCAATCTTAGTTCACCTGAATCCCACATCAGTAAAAACTTAACCCAACCTAACTCGACCCAACTCAATCCGAATAATCTTGTTACTCGAATTAAATCGAAACGATAATAATCCAAACCGAAATGACCCAACGCAAAATTGACCCGATCCCACCCAGCCGATTCCCACCTCTACTCTTAAGGATAACTTTTATGCCCCAAAGATATTATTCACTAGAGCTGATCACGGAGGGGTTGGCCCATGAGACCCATCTATTCAGTCCGCAAAATAAATTGATATGGACAAATACGTTTTTGTTAATTTATAAAGGCTTTACTCATAGCTCAACTCAAATCCGCATGATGGCCATGTCCATTGTCCAAAAAACATGTCAAGCCATGCCCGTTTATCTCTCAAGCCTGCTTTTGATCGGCTCTATTACCCACAAGGGGGTCATGTCGGATTTGGGTCGGGCCAGGTTGGGTAACTTCGGGTCAGGTCGAGTAATTTTGGGCTTGGGTCATTACTGGGTCGGGTCATTAGTGGGTCGGGTCAAATGTAGGTCACTCACTTTTGGGTCGGGTTCGTTTACAGGTTAAGGGTGTTTTTTGGTCTCTCTTTTAACACGAGTTCTCAATTGTTTATTCCAAAAAAAATTAAATAAAAGATAATGGATCATGACCTATATATTTTTGTTCGCTTATACTTATTAATGATAATTCTATTAATACAAAAATAATTTATATTATATCGAATCTCGATCAAACCATTCAAGTCTTGTAGCACAAATAACATTAATCGTACTAAGAACTAAAGAACATAACTGTTTACAATGAATTAAATATTAGATAGACAATGAGGTAAGCAAATATCAAAGTATAAAGTGACCATATTTACATAATATGAAGATTTGGAGGTTTAGAAAAAATAAAGATATACAAAACAAAATAATAGTAACAAATAAACAATAAAGCAAGGGACTTGACCCAATGAGTCGTGTCGGATCGAATCTTGACCCAAAAATATTTGAATTCGGTGATTTTCAGACTGTCATATAATATTGATGACTTATTTTTTCGGGTCGGATTCAGGTCTGGTCAAATTTTGTCAGATTTAGTAAAATCTTTACAAGAAAAAATCAGAGAAATCCATAAATATTCAATAATTAAAATGGACCCTACCACCATTTCCCATACACAGACTCAGTCCCTCTATATTCTCTCCTTCAAGCCTCCCTCCCCCTCCATTGTCTCCTCTCTTCTGTCTCCCATCCCTTCTGTCACTCTCTCAAACCTCCATTTTACTACTATTATACTCCTCTCTCTCTTTCTCTCTCTTCTGAATTCCTCAATTCTCAGATGATTTAAGCTGTCAGATTATATATAAACAAATGGGATCATGTGTATCATCACCAATCAATAACAATACTTCAGGTTCTGCTCTCAAACTCCAGATGTCTTCTCTTGTACCTGATGATCATCACAAGCAGCCTAATTCGATCCCATCAACTCCCATCAAAGAGAAACAACACTCATCATCCGCCATTGTTGTTAACAAGTCCCAAGTTTCTCCTCGAAACTCTTTCGGCAGTTATCGCAGTCATGGTATGTTTTTTCTTACTTGATTTCTTCATCTTCACACTGTTTTATTGCTAGATAGTTGCAGAATAATAGGGTGTTTGATTGATTACTTTGATTGGTTTCTGTGTTTGATTGATGGTGGTTGGAATCGAAAAGGGATTTTGTTGTTTTGTTAAAAAATTTGATGATTAGATATGGGTACTGATTATTAATTCCATGATTGCTGACTTTTTGTGCTCTGTCACTTTTGATCTTTCTTTTCGTATGTTATAATAATTTTGGCCATAAATAATGAAGAGATGATTTGTATATAGTATATTTTATTTGTAATTCTGTGTGAGGGAATTATTTGGCATTATTTATGTCTTATGATGCTGTACATTTCAATTTGAGTTTTGATGATTTCTGGGTTTTGGTTTTGGTGCTTGATGATGAAAGGGGTTTTGTTGTTTTTCTATTTGTTTTGGACTTTTGGGTGGTTAAAGGTTAGATATGGGGGTATGATTATTGACTGATAACAACCCATCTTTTTTTTTGTTTTTTGTTTGTTAACTATTTGGATTGTTAAAAAAAGAATAGGTTCTCATACCTTTTGGGTTTCAAGTGTTCAGTGAATGGTATACCAGTCTGCTAATGGTATCTTCCATTTTGGGATGTATCTCAAAGACACTCCAACATTTGCACCTTCCCAAGACATCAGAATGATGAGGCATAAATTCATATGCGGAAAGAAAAGAGAGATGCTCCAGTAATTAGAAATATCGTCCCCAACCTTGAGTTTAACAGTTCAAGGCTAGATTCTTGTAATCAAAAAATATTATTTTGATATGTGGCCTCCACTGTTCATGGTCAATGGTAAATGGGTAGCATTAGACTATTCCCCTGTTCATGGTCAAAGCTAAATGGATAGCATTGGACCACTTACAAGCTCGCACATCATTTTGAGATTAATTGAATGTGAAAATTTGGCTGATGAAATTTTCCACAATCAAAAATATTTGCATTAATGGGTGTTTCAATGTGCTAGTTGCATATGTTTGGTGAGTTTCACACAATGGTGATGTCTGATGGACTTGGCGATTTAACTTTTCTGATCAATAAATGAGGATTGGCGAAAAGGGGTAATATTTTGGTTGTTGAATGGGAACCAGTGATTGTTAATTCGGGAGAAAGCATGCTGAGATTTCCATATTTATGCTGTCAATAAATTTTAAGGCTACGACATATAATCTGACAAATTCTGGTACAATAAATTATGGCCTTAATGTGTCTGATAGACCAAATCTAACTCTTTCTATATATGGAAAGTTTACAAGATCATCATATGATAATCCAGAAATCGCAACACTCTTGCCGCTTGGTAATATGCTTGACAGCAAAGGTCTGTGAATTCTGAGGCTATCAAATTACATCCGATTCAATTGTTTGGTTAAACACTTAGAATGTTTTTCGAGGGCAAGGGGGTGCGGTTTGTGCAAAGGGTTTAACGAGGGACTTCTCCCCCCTGTCAAGAATACAAGAGAATGCAAAAACAGAAAGAAGTTGATATTAGGCTTATTTGAGAAATTGCT
This sequence comes from Mesembryanthemum crystallinum, assembly GCA_030267885.1. NCBI lineage: Eukaryota > Viridiplantae > Streptophyta > Magnoliopsida > Caryophyllales > Aizoaceae > Mesembryanthemum > Mesembryanthemum crystallinum. Next base: position 6,051 of record BSSO01006099.1, read on the forward strand.
ACTTTGCCAGATTTGTGCTGATATGCTTATTCAGCGCCAACAGTATACAAATTTATTGGCAGTTGGCGTGACAGTAGCAGTTGCAGCCCTCTGTTATAGTGGCTGAAGATTTTCAAAATGTTGTTGTATTATTGCAACTCATTTAATTACTCACATGTTACTTTCACAAGCTTGGTTTTATAGTAGAAGCGAAAATCTGGAAATTCATGAGCCATCAGTTTCATCACTCAAATGTTTTGTTACGAATAGTACAAGTTTCCATCAGAGTCAAATGATTGGTTACTCCTTGGGGTTTTCATCAGAGTCAAATGTTTGGTTACTAATGTCAAAAATGTTTGGTTGCTAACCTCGTTAGTCATCAGACATACTTGGGGGTCCGTTTGGGTTTTTAAGCCTTTAAGGGTCTGTTTCTGTTAACCACCATTGTATACTCTTTACTATAGCCATAGAGAAATTCCATAAATACAACAAAAATATAGAATAGGAAAGAGGGAACAATACAAGGGAGAAGATGAGGACTCCGGATAATAACGTTATTAATAATCATTGGCAGTCTTTTGTAACTGAATTCTATATCCATGATCTCCGATTTTGTGAGGTATTCTCCCCATGTCAATCATTCCCTTTTCATGTACACGTCGTATTAATGGCTCTTTATTTTTTTATTCCATTCCAGGAAGTAAAGATGAAGCCTTTTATGATACCCAAGGTTGGCTAGACTCTGACTGTGAAGATGATTTCTATAGTGTGAATGGAGGTAAGAATGTGCACAAGATTCTGTCGAATCCATATACTGCTTTATTGTTGATTGTCCATTTACTATTCAAATTTGTAAATTCGGCTGTAGGTATACCAACATAGCTCTTATGTTACTTTTGTACTTTCTGATGCTTCTTGCAAGTATTCGCATCATTGCATTTCACTAGCTGCCTTCTACTCGAATTAGTGAAGAATAATGGGTGCATACAGGAAGCTATTCCTAAATGAATTCCTAGATTAGGTGTTCAAATTTTGAAGCGTTTGGTAGTATTGTGTTTTGGAGCCTGTACCTTTGTTGTATCTGTATTTTTTTCCTTTTTTCTAAAAGTATTAATTATATTATGGTCTATCTCAAAATCCTGTCATTGGCATGTTTGCAGATTTCACTCCATCTCGAGGCAATACTCCAGTCCATAGAACATTTTCCCCACAAGTCAATAGGGCTCTTTTTGATGGCAGACCACCTCGACGTAGTGGTAAGCATGACATTCTTGATGGCACAATTCTTCATCTTATGCTTGCAAATTATTGCATATTTCGTATATGTTTTACCGATTATTTTGCCAGGCCTGATAAAGATGTTTTCTCTGGGTTATCATATGCAATCCGGATCATTTGTCTCATTATTTGTCTCATCTCCTATCCCAAACATATTGACCATCCGTAATTTTGTCATGCATACCAATTCCAATAATACAATATATTTATAATCTGATATGTCAAATATAGAAGGGAGTGGGACGTGAGATGAGCATCATGATGGGACAGATAATCTTTACCGTTTCTTAAGTATTACTTGTTTCAAACATCAAACCCCAAGAGAATGCGATGCTGATTCCATCTTTTGATGCAGTATCAAACCGATCTCGAGGCAGTACCCCACTCCATAGGAGCAGTTCAGCAATATCTCCTCTAGCTAATGGAGCTATTTCTGAAGGATCACCTGTTTCTAACCCAGAATCGTCCTCAACAACTAAGAAGAAAAAGAAACTAGCTGATCTTTTCCGAGAAAGCATAAGAGAGCGTGCTGGCGAAGGCCTATTTTTTGGTGACTATGAGAATGAATCGAGTCCAAATCCAAGTACCCATGTTTTGCCACCAAAATCAGCAAACAGAGCACCCACCAGTGTTTCGGGTGCCAACTCTGTTTCTAGCAGTGGTAAACGAACGCCTACTGCTGATGATGTGCCTGAGAATGACAAGTCAGTCAAGGCTGCACAACAATGCTGCTTTCCAAGATTGGTTTCGAGCCGCAGTTTTCGTGAGAATAAGAGGGCATCTAGCCCTTCCATGAAAATGGATGATTTAAAAGCTTGAATTGGTATTTGGGGGATTGTGAAAATCTGAAGTCATCTCGACTTCTTCCTCCTTTTTCTCCACCAGGTGTAGGAGGTGTATAGGAGAGATCTGTGTTGCCATGTACAGAGGAAAAAAGGTGATCTTTCATTTTTACTAATAGCTAAGAAGCTGATAAATTATAAGGCCTTATACCTCCATTTTTATTGCAATGTATGTTGGTAAGAACCATGTAAAAATTAATGAGGCAGTCTAATAATGTTTCGTCAAATGGAGAATTAATATTACTTCTTCCACTCCAAATAGTTTGCTAAACAAAAAATGGTGCTTAATGTTGAGCTACGTACCAAACTACTATAACAACCCAAATTTCTAACCCGGATTGAGAGATCATTACACTGCTGAACTAAATAAGAGTACTAATATATCAAAAACTAGTATTAGTGAACAAAAAATTGATACCAATGATTCAAAAAGTAGCACTGATGAAGTGAAAAGTGGTTCTAGCATGCATCATTTATGAGACTGTTTCATAGGAGATGCACTGTTCTAATTGAGCTATTGAGACAAAAGAAATGTTATTTATTAACACTATGAAACACTCCACACTTCTCTCTCCATATGGTTCATGTCACATATTACTTTACACGATGTGGTGCCACACAGTCCATAATTAAAAACATTAAGAATGGTGCCTTCTTAGAGGAGATTTAAGGAGAAGGGTATGGGGTGTCACTAGAGCTGGTAAAATTTGACTGGATTTGAAAACCTGACTCATACCAATCCGAAAAGTTTATGTATTGAACAAAGAATGTCGACCCAAAACCCAAAACTTACTGAACCTAAATAACCTACAAATAGTGGGTCAAATCTGAACCCGCTCTTGGCCAACCCGTTGTGTTCAGATAATAAAATAGCGCATATTGGCATGACAAAATTGCATGGTCATAAACAATTAAACATTATCATGTCATATATTTACTATCGATTTTTCTAACCTAGTGAAGATTCTCTATTTTTTGTAAATATTAGCATATAATATCATAGTAATAAATATATTTCCTTAGTTTATTCCACAATCTTTTCTACATCTCCATTTTATCTCACTTTCCTTTCTCCTCATTAATTTGATTACCCATTTACTATCTCTCTCTTATTTCAATCCCCATCTACCACCATCTCTGTAACTTCAATTATCATATCACCACCTATTGAGATTAACTACCACCATTTTTAAAACTCCACCACCCTTCTTAATCAGATCCAGTTCTCCATTGATACATTCCCCCTTAAGGCTTAGGTTTCCTTTCATGTCGCCTAACCCTAAACCCCAAATTTTTAACTTTATTTGGTTTTTAGGGTTCACTCTTTCCCTTATAGGATATAGTTTGATTCGCCGGCGGCGGAGATGATATGGTGGTGGTGGTAGTCACAGATGCGACTGTAATGGTGGTAGTGGTGATGGTGTCGTAAAGGAAGAGCCATGGTTTAATTGATTTATTTCTTTAATTTTAATTTTATTTTTGTTGTGAAGAAATATTGACTACTTATCCTATGCCAGTGGGCATAGGATAGAAAACCAATTTACTACATATTTTTTTAGTGGGATTTTTCCCTATAAATTACTCAATTCTGATACATATTATTTCACATTTCTCATTCAAATGAAAGCATTTTAGCCTTATACAAACATCTTATTTACTTGTTTTATTGAAAATTTTCTTGAATAAGGTTGGTTATCAAATTCTAGAATTAGGTTGGGATAGTAAATATTTTTAGAGCTAGTGTCCCTGTAGGATCAGAGATCACGAGCTGCATAATTTTTTTTTTTTTTTTTGTTTGTATATTTAGATATAACTTGCCCTCATAGAGGGCGAGTTTCGGAGGTGATTTATGCCTTCACAGGTAAATGAGAAAGAAAATCCTGGTGGACAAAAGTCGCCCTCGCGGAGGGCAACCTATAAGTAGCCCTCTGGGAGGGCAACAAGTTTCCTCCAGGTAAGTCGCCCTCGCGGGGTGTGACTTTTGTCCACTAGGAATTTCTTTCTCCGTTTGAGTTTTGATGAAGGCATAAGTCGCCCACTGGGAGGTTGAGTTTCGTTAAAGGAACTCGTCCTCTGGAGGGCGACTTATATCTAAATACGCAAAAAGAAACTACGGGCTCGTGCCACTTGATCCTACGTGGACACCATCTATAAAAATATTTTCTATCCCAACCTAATTCTAGAATTAGGTTGCCAACCAACTCTATTCCAAGAAAAAAATCTTTTTCATCGGGAATGGTATTTATATTTCATTTGGTTGGATGAAAAGCTTTTCTCATGTAAAGACCTAATAGTACTCCATTTGTCCCACTATTACGTTAACATTTCATGATTCCCTTTGTCCCACTATTACATTAATATTCTATTAATATTATTCCACCAACAAAAGACATAAAATAACCCTCCTTATCCCCAGTATAAATCTTATTCCAATTGTAATGATCATCTCTCTCTCTCTCTCTCTCTCTCTCAATTTTTTTATTTTAAAAATATTACCCTCTCTCTGTCTCTAACTATCCCACTCTCCCTTTTAAATAAAAAAAAAAAATAACGCTTCTCCCTCTCTCTCTCTCTCTCTCTCTTCACGTGGGTTTTAAAATATTAGCCACCCCATCTCTATCTCTGTGTCATTCTTTCAAACCCACGCAATTCTTCCTATTGAAGCCCAAATACCTTCTATCTCTTTCTTTCTTTCTCTATCTATCTCTCTGAATTCCTCCATAGAAAACCCAGTTCTCTCTCTCAGTCCCTCACCTACTCTCCTTCACTCATTTAAATACACTTCTTACCCTACTCATTTATTGCCGTTTAAATTCAAAACCTCCTCTCCCCTCCCCTCCCCCCTCTCTCTATGTGGATTCTTCCCATATAAACCCTAGAAATCTCTACAGAAAATTCCTCAACCTAATTGCCACCATCCAATTGGCAAAACCCAAAATACTCTTCTCAAATTCTCAAATTAGTAAAATTGCCATTTCAAATAAGTAAAATCAAGCCAGAATCATCTTTATTTTTCCATCATCAACGGATAACTCCTCACATGTCCCTTCCTATGTCCCAAATTTGTACAGTGAAACTGATTTTGAGCCTGATTCCCCCACCACCTCTAAGATATGGGAACATGAGTTCTTGTTCACCACAAATCGATGCTTGGTGCGTGGTTGAAGAAACCCAACATGTTGATGATCTTGAGTAGAAATCGGCTTTCCAAAAGCGAAAGCGGAGATTTCATAGTCGGCATAAAGATTGGGAAGATGATGGTGCTCACAAACAAATCGATGTTGGAATCAATGTTTCACTTTAGAAAAACAAATATGACAATCGGGTTGAGGGTCAAACCAATGTTTCCCCCTCCAAATTACCCAAATAGGATGAAGTCCCATTGCATGTTTCAGTGCTTTGCAAGCTTTGTTACGGATCTATGACGCCGCTGTAAGCCTCTAACCCTTTCTCTCTCCCTCTCTGTCAACTGATTTCCCTTATCACATTGACAATTATTTGTTTTTAATATTATTCTTTTTCCTTTTTGTTTGGCAAATCGGGTTGGACATGGTGGTTGTGGTTTTGATTTATGGTTTTCTATGGTGGATGTGCTTCATTATGGTGGTTTGTGGTTGGGATAGTTTTTATGTGGCGGTTGGATTGAAATATTGGAGATCTGATCTTGTGGTATCTTTATTCTTTAGGTTTGTTTACTTGTATGTAATCTATCTATTTGTGGTGATCAATGTATTGTTATTAAGTTTACTTGAACTTCTTTTACATATGATTAAATGGTAGTGGAAGCATGTATTTGATTTCAATGAATTTGGACATTCCATTTTGCATCAAATCGGAAAACTGTAATTCTGATTTGATGGTTATATGATTCATTTTATGCACATACGTAATTCACTACTTTTATATGATTAATATTTAAGTCTTGTTTTTTTTTTTTTAAAAAAAATACCACTTTTATACTCCATCCGTCCCTCACTTACCTTGACAAGCCACTATTTGCACAGGAATTATGGAATGTAATTTTGGTCTGTTTCGCCCTTATTTGAGATACATTAAAGTAATGGTTAGTGGGGTAAATAATAAGAGAGAGTGATTGAAGAGAGAGGGAAAAATCTTAAGAGAGAGAGTGATTGGAGAGAGAAAGTTGAATTTTTTATTGTATTTAAGAGATAGTGGATGGGTAAATAAGGGAGGATATGA